>VYZX01010384.1:65723-117112 GCA_013401335.1 Brachypteracias leptosomus
CGGGGGGCGCGGCGGGAGGCGGGTTGGCTTCATACCGGTTCGTCCTGGCGCCGCTTCCTCGGAGCCGAGCCGGGGCCGGCTGCCCCGGAGCCGCCCTGCCCGTCCCGGCCGGGGAAGGAGCGGGGCCGGCGCTGAGGGCCGGGCCGGGAGCAGGGCGGCAGCCGCGGCCGCTTACACAAGGCCCGGCGGGACTTGGCCAGCCCGAACAGGGACAAAGGTGGCTTCGCTTCCCAGAGCGTCTCTGAAATTTGCCGCCTTTTCCCCTCCGCTCGGTGGGTTTTGTTGTTTGAGGGCGTTCTCGGCCACCTGTTTCACCTCTTGCCTTTCAAAGCGAGTTGTGCGCGATACCATCTCCTCGGAGCCGGTGCCGTAGGAGCGGAGCCCGTCTCTGGGCAGGCTGTTTGTGAGCGCCGTGCTGGCGGGATTACACTTGGGCTAATGCCGTGTAAACACCGCCGGTGTCCTTGATACCCTGCCCGTGCCGTGGCACCGGGTGCCTTGTGCTGACGCTGCCTGCGCCGGCCGTGCTGGCAAAGGTGCTGTGGATACCGATAAAACCACCCCCTGTCAGAAATAGCACCGGGTAGAGCACAGGTTCCTCCTCGGGAGTGCTACGGAGCTTGCTTAACCCTTTGGATTTGGGACGCTGGCACTGGAAGTGGCATCACATGACAGTGACTCCTATAGTTTCTGTTAGTAAACCGGGTTTCTGAGCTTGTTTATGCTGTGTGCTCTTGGTGCCTTCATAAATGGTGCTTCCCGTGTGCCAGGAACGATTCAATGCGTGTGTTTTGTACAATTTCCTTGCTTCTTTCTCTTAAGAAATACGTCCATTTTGTACAATTCCTTCTCCTCCTCACATAACTTTTGTATTAATTGGAAGCGTAATATGTATTTGACAGCCAAATCTGTTTGATACGCGTGTATTGGAATGCAAGTGTCTTTCTCTTTGCCAAGAGGCATTCTTAGATAGAATGACATTGATGGTTGCAAAATGACTCACATGTTTGCGTTCTGTGACAGTTTTGAACCTGCTTGGAACCCGTTCAATACTGCTTCCCTTCCCTCCCCAGCCATATGCTAGTTCTTACTGGTGTCAGTGGTACCTGTTGCCTCTCTACCTGCCCTCCAAGTTCATGTACTCATTAAGTTGAAATAAACTCTAGCAGTTTATTTCTGTTACTAAGAAAAAGGCCAGGGTTACCTAAATAGGCTGAATGTGGCTCCTTAGTCCTGTGGAAACCTGCAGGGTTGTTTTAGGATCACCCTATTACTCACTCTGTAATTTGCAATTACTGTTACCAGCTTAGGCTTCAGGGCAGTGAATTTAGCCCGTGGAGAGCTGCTGTGCCACTGGATGAATCACAGAAAGGTCAGCAGGCTCTAATTTGTGGTTTTCCACCTCCTCTTTGAAGTTGGGATTTGTTGTATATGTTTGCAACGTGGCTGCTGCCTGTTAGTCCCAAGATTATTTGTGGCATATTATATACAGTGAGACTCTGAATGCACTCGGATGTAGGCAGGGAAGGAAGCAGTGGGCCTGGTTTAAAAATAAGATAGTGTACTTAATGGCAGAGATGTTTTGCTGCTTAGTTTAACAAAACACTTCTATGGGATGAAATACATTAATAAAAGTTTAGATGAAACACCTCCGACTCTCTGGTGTTCTGATGACCTAAGTCAAATTACAGGATAATGACAATAAAATCCAGGTTTTGCTGTCTGTTGATAGTGGGTGGTTAATCTCCAAATAACTTACGACCTTTTTCCCTGCTTGATGGAATAAAAAATGCCCAGGATCATCTTAATAGTGTGATTGCTGCTTTGCAAATGTCTGAATTATAGAAGCTGGTGTTCTCACAGTATTCTGTGAAACAATTAATAATTTAGGACTGGAGTTGACATGTTTTTAATCTATTTGTACCTGTAGGAAAAATATTGATACAAATATTGTAGTATGTACTGAATATAGATGAGTAAAGGAAAAAAATTGCCTCCAGATTATATACTTGTGTAGCTACACCTGCTCAGGAGCTGGCAACTTTATGCAACCTGTGAAAACCCTGTAGAGTACAAAGAATGAAAGTGAAACTCAAATCTTATTTGAATTAAAAATGCGAGTGCCAGTTACTAGTTCAGCTGAACCCCAGATTTTGTGTTTGCTGTCCCCCTGACAGCTGAAAACATGACTTGCACATGGTTATCTGGAGAGCAGCTGTTTGGGCTGTCTGGTGACATGAGCTGAGCAGGGAGGGGAGAAAAAATAGCAGAATTGGAGCTTATCAGATAAAATGTCTGTAAGCTGATTTGCATAATTCTTTTACGTGTAATTTTCAGCGCTGCAAAGTGGTTCTTTGGTTGGGTTGGATGTGCTGGGTGTGATGGGAGAAATCCCTCCCCTGGGAAGACAGGAATAGTGCAGTGGCTTCAGTCACTTGGGGCTTGGTGGGACTCCTTATGCTTGCCTCAAAGACTGGCGTTTAAATCTCTTCTTTCCCCAACTTTGCCTCATAAAATCTGCATCTTAAACTCTAATCAGGTTGTGAAAGCAGGAGCCTGAATCTCAGTTGTATAACTTGATATAGTGTGTGTAAAAAAACAGGTTGCATCAAAATCAGTTGCTTAAAAGGCCTTGCATCATACTCTTGTGGTCTCTAGGTCACAACCAGGCTGCTCTTCCTAGTTTTCCCTCCTATTTTTTACATAGAAACTTTGTGTATGGATTTTTTAATTTGTACAACATAGCCCATAATGAGCACATCAATATAATATGAGCATTTAATAGCTACTGTACGTGCAGTTGACTCTGCAGCCTGGAAAACACACAAATATCTTTCTCTGCTTCCTACTTGAGCAGTCAAGGGCAGAGTTTTGGGAGCTGAGGGACACAGTTTCTGCTCCTGAATACGTTATTTCATGTGCTGAGTACAAAATGACATCTAATTGTTTTGCTGGAAGGCATGGAAAAAATGCAGCTCAACTGTTTTGAATGAGAGGGCACAAAGTTACAGGGAGGATGGGAACTTTGCTGGAGTATTTTAATCACACTTGCATGTAAATCTGGTTTTACATCTATTTCCCTCTTATCTTTATCAGAAAAATACCAGCTTGCCCTTTGGGTGTGTAAGGGGGTGTGTGTGTACTGTACATTTGGTTTAAACCATCTTGTTGAGCATGATTTGTTGTTTTTCATATAATTTGTCAAAAACTGAGTTTTAGACTAATCATCATCCCGTCCTGGGTGTTAGACAGTGAAAATAGATAGCTCAGAATTAAGGGGAGGGCTCAATCCAGCTCCGTGAGTGAAGGCAATTTTTAACTGTAGCAGGGCAGCCAACTTTCTAGGGCAATTTAGGATGTCCACTTGATATGCTAGTACATGGCCTAAAAATAGGGCTATTGTAATTGTGGAGTCAGAGATTGGATACCTAATACTTTCAGAACAGGGAATTGGCTTTTTGGGTCTTTTTTTTTTTTTTTTAATCTCCAGAGACCCTGTACTTTGTGCAGAAGGGATGGAGCTGCAAACAGAATTTTCATTTTTTAATCATGTTTTTTTGGGTGGGTGGGTTTTGTTGGGTTTTTTTTTCTTTCCTCTCCATGTAGCTGAGCTCCAACTCAGAACCCAGTGGACCAGCACAATGAAAGAGAACTTTAGATATTTATCTTTTTTTGTAGTTGCCTGGTGGGGTTTGAGAGCTCATAAAACCTTTGATGGTTTTCTTAAAGGAGAAATCAAAAGGAAAGTGGAATTAAGATTTCAAGAATCATCACCATGTAGTATTACCTGCCTTCATAGAAGAAGTCTTATTTTTTGTTTTGCAGCAATTTAGTTCTAGAATTATTTTTCCCCCCCAATAACCCAATTAGTGATGTATTCTGAAGAGCCACCACGTATATGGTGAAGATGCATCTGTGTGATGAGCCCCTCAGCATCCTTCAGGATTCCTGAAGTTCTGCCTAAATTCTTTTATTTAGTAATGACAATGTTTCCCCCCTTGTGAGGGGATATTCTGAAACTACTGTCGTTCTCTTCTGTTAAATTTCCCCCATAGAATCTGAAGGAAAAGGTGATTAGCCCCTTTCTAGAAGTGATTATTTTCTGTTGACTTCACGCACAGCTGGATTAAGACAAATAATTGAGGGGTTCAAAATCTGCCTCTTCCACCCCTAGAAAGAAGCTGTAAATAAAGGAGCAGTTTGGCATCTAGTGCTGCTGCTTGGATATAGTGACTTCTGTGTGTTGTGCATGTTCCTGGGTGCTTTACTCCTTAATTAAACAGTGCTTTGTAGGATAGAACTGCTGCTAGCAAATGTCAGGAGAGCCAAACATTTTGGGTTTGGATATATATAGCAGCACTGACAGATTAATTGCATCTCCTGGAGTGCTGCTTTGTAGTTAAAACTTATTCTGCTTTTTTAATCATATAGGAAGAAATGAAACCAATATTCTTTGTTACTTTATAGCTGGTGTTATGAGAGTGGAGAAGTACCTGGAAGTTCTTGTGATTGAGGGATAATAAAGTGGAAGTTCTGAAAGGTTGAACTTTATTTTGGAGCCTGGAAACAGCTCTTCTGTCTGCTTAGGAAATTTATGTAGTGTTCTGATTATTACCCTATTTATCTTGAAAAAGCTTCCAGACTTCTTCCCATACAGCTTATGAGCAATGTGTGCTTTCATAAGCTAAAATATTGCAATTAAAATAAGCATGATTAAGTTATATACTTCTTTTAGCCCTCACAAAATCAAGTGTCTTTTTTTTTTCCCCGAGGATTCTTTTTGCACATTTTATGCATGTGAAAAGTGTAGGTGTTCAGCTGTTGATGGTGTAATTCTACAGGTAGAAAGTGTTCCTGGCTAATTGAGGCTCCTGTGATAGATCCTGTGCAGTATTTATTTCCTTCTGTATTTGAAACAAGTAAAGCACACAGAAATAAACATGCAGTGAAAATACTGCCTATCAAATGTAAAAATCCCCCCTTGAAATCAATGGGAAAAGGAAAGTGGGAAGAAGTGGTGTAGTTGTTTCGCTTTCTTTTCTTTTTATTTCTTTCTTTTGTTTGTTTGTTTCTCTGAAAACTGGTGACAGTCAGTTTGCCAGAGCCCTGCAGCTGTTCCGCTGTGTCTTCAAGGGAACCTGGAGGAAGAAGGTTGGAAAAAAGTCTTGCAAGGGGTTTTAGTATATGTGTATTTAGGGGAACCAGCTCCTTTGGGCAAGATAACTAGCTGTGAGTGATCCTGAAAGTTCAGAGAGAATTTCATTTGAAATTGAGGAAGGGGGATGTGGGGAAGTAGAGAAAAGTAGTCGAGCAGCTGAGCCCAAATCCGGTGTGATCTTGGGTCGCTGTGGGAAGGGTGCTTCATGCAAATGTGTTTATTAAAGGGTCTGAAATGTAGTTCCCAGATATTTCTACCACTGGCAGTTGTGTGAGGAATAAAAGTTTAGAGAAGCAGGAAGCCTTTGAAACAGATATAAGATTAAACTCCTCAGTGTGGCAGGAGCCAAGTTCAGCAATGAAGTGAAATTAAGCAGTGTGAGATCTGGCATCCTTCACAGAACAAGCCTTGATGCTCACCCAGTCTATATTTAGCAACAAACCAATCCACCCTTGGCTAAATCCTAAACAAAACCCATGAGCAGGCTTCTGAAAAATGGTTTCATAGGGGTTCCTGTCTTGTATGCTTTGTCTGACTGCTGTTTGGAGGACAGTCTGTTAATAAGGTTTATTATGAATCTGTAAGATAGTTGGAGCAAGGCTGCTTGTGACAGTTGTTTTGGAGATTTTTTTTAAAGATAATTAGATAAATGGGGATATGGAAATGCTAAATTTAATGGCTAGTGCACTTTGAGGTGAGGGGAAAGAATAAGATCCCTGGTTTTGTGGTATTTAGCTTGAAGGGAAGGTATTTGTAGAGTCTTAGAGTTGTTTGGTTTTTTTTCTGTATTTTGTTTCAATTGTCAGTCTTCCTTTGCTATATCTGTTCAAGTTCTTATCTGTTGGACTTGGGAACCAGGTTTTAGTTTTGTTCCATTAAACACCAGGTCAGATGGAGTCTGGCTCGGGTCTTGGATAAACCAGAAACATTTCCAAATCCTGCTGACTCATGTGGTGCTCTCCTTGTAGGTACATCCGGCTGTATGGGAGGAAGTTCAGCAGGGAGGATCATGTGCTCTTCATCAAGTTGTTGTATGAGTTGGTGACCATCCCCAAGCTGGAGATCAGCATGATGCAAGGGTTTGCACGCCTCTTGATAAACCTCCTCAAGTAAGTACAGCTTGCTCACCCCTTGCAGAGCTTTAGCATTGGCATTGAAGATGGAGGTTGGACAAGATGACCTCTAGAGGTCCCTTCCAGCCTAAAACATTCTATGTGCTTTTCCTGCTAGGAAAAGAGAACACCTCAGAGAGCCAAGGGCTAGGGTTGAATCTCAGAGGCAGAAGATAAAGACTGTCTCACAACTTGATGATATTAATTCACTCAGACTTTCTGAGGGTCTGGAGAGGTTCTGTTCATGCTGCACGTGGCTCTTTTCCTTCTGGCCTGACCTTCCTGCAGCTCGTGCCAAGCCCTGGAGCTGATCAGGACTCGGAGCAGTGAGCTGGGGTGTTCTGAGGGGCAGTGTGTCAGGGGAAAAGCTTCATCCTGATATGCTCATTGTGTGGTTTTTCCCACCAGGAAAAAAGAACTGCTTTCCAGGGATGATTTGGAGTTACCATGGAGACCCCTCTATGAAATGCTGGAAAGGATTTTGTACTCCAAAACAGAACATCTTGGACTAAACTGGTTCCCCAAGTAAGTCTGCATTTTAAAACATACAGTAGTACCTGTAATGCTTGGAAGTGCTTTGTAATTTACTTTTAATATGTGTAATTTGATACACAGTAAATATTTTTGCTTATATTTCCATGATGTGCATTTCAGTAACTGCCTGCAAGACTCTCCTAAATCACTTGTATCTTCCTGCCACTGAATTCTGTTGCTGTGTTCCTCTGTTGACAAATGGGACCCAGTTCACTTCTAAATGTGTTGGAACAGGGGTCTTCATCTCATTATTTTAGGATGATAACCTACAGCTTAGCAGATCTAATGTTAAATTTGTAACAATATTCAAGTTAAGTGTCTGCTGTTCTTTTTTATAACACAAGGGTTTGGGGAAAAAAAAATTTAAATGGTACTGTTCTTAAGTATGTGCTGTAATCATTGTCAGTATCTGTAATCTAGCTGTAAATTGGTATGCACACAAAAAGTGAAGTATCTGCTGTGGAAAATACATATATTTTTCAAAGTGATGGACAAATAGATTTTTTTTTTTCCCCAGTTAATAATTTTAGTAGTGTTGTTCTGATTTTAAAAATTAATTTTCTTTGCTTCCTTTGAGCTGACAATCCTTCCCCATCCGTCACATTTCCAAAATGACTCTTTTCCTAATAATTCCAATTAGAGGAAGTCCTGCTGTATAAATTACAGGTTATAAACAATACTACATGGAATACCTGTTTATTTGCATTGAATTTTCATGCAGAGGGATGCAGGTGAAAGTACTTGATTGGCTTTAAAGCCATCAATAAGTGTCTGTCCAGGGATATTGAAGTGCTGCCACTGAATATCCCTTTTACCAAGGGGAAGATCCTGTTGCTGATAAGTGAAAATATATGTAGGCTTGTGGCTTGTTACAGTTCTCTCGTGGCTATGTAGCTGGAAAAAGAGTTTTGCTAAATAGCATTAATTTGCTAATTGTAGATGTTGCTTGTGAGTGAGAAGCCAAAGGAGCAGAGCCTTGTGTAACTGGGTTATTTTATGGCTGCTACTGAAGCTGCATCACTTTGCTCTGCAGGGTGATGTCCAGTCCCTGCTCATTCACTGTGTGACAAACTTGCAGGGTGGGAGGGGACTTTTCTGAGGGGGAAAGGGAGGTTGAGGGGGGTGGAAGATACCACTTGTGATGATCTGTCTGCAAGGTGTAGCTGTTATTAACTGTGTGGGACACCAGACACCCCATGCTCATATGCAGTGCGATCTGTTCTCATCCACGGTGCTTAGTCTCTTTTTGAACACCCATTTTAAAGGGGATCTCTTTGGTGGAAGTCAAGAGAGATTTCTACAAGCTGATTGATTTGATTTCTAGCTGCTTAAATTACTGTTTTAATTTAATTTTTTGTTTTGTTTTGTTTTTTTTTTACATTCAGTTCATATCGACCAGGCTTGTCTTCACCTAAAACATTTGTGCTTAATGTATTACATAGGTGGTAAGAATGACTTTTTGTTCTGTTCAGCTCTGGCCCATGTGTCATCTTCTGCATGTTCTGTTCAGACTGTAACACTTGTCACACAGGTGTAATTATTTTTCTGCATAAGTAATTGTACTGGAGGAGCAGTGTTAACATGACACCACTGTTTATGAGAATGTCGCACTGTATGGAAACCTTTCTAATGGGGGATGTGGCTGAGAAAGCAGCTCTGGGCTAACTCATTTAACCAGCAGGGAGGTGAAACAAAGGGTCAGTTTTACACCTGAGGAATTGCTGTGTCTGACTATGGACCAAACTGGTGGTGGTGTAGGAGAGCATGTTCCTGAGGAGCTTTATCTCGCTGTTAAG
Source organism: Brachypteracias leptosomus (assembly GCA_013401335.1). Lineage (NCBI taxonomy): Eukaryota > Metazoa > Chordata > Aves > Coraciiformes > Brachypteraciidae > Brachypteracias > Brachypteracias leptosomus. Next base: position 74,324 of record VYZX01010384.1, read on the forward strand.
AACCATGAAATCATGGGAGGTGCTTCAGCAGTGAGGTCAGAGGTGCTGGAACGTACATCTAGCAACAACCTGTGAAACAGTTTCCTCATCAGAGGGGTTTACGGTGAATTCTTGCAGTAAAAACCATATCAGGAGTATTTATCAATTCAGAAAACTGGTGAAAGTGGCAGTGGGATTGCAATGGGGTTTGCTTTGGGGTTTTTTAGGAAGAAATTTTAAGTTTTACTAATCTGGGAGACTGATATGTGGCTCACTGTAGTTAGAAATTCACTAAAATCATTTGTGAAACTATAGCTGGTTGCTCTTTTCATTGTCTTAATTGAAACTCGTGTCCACTGCTGAATCTGTCCTGAAAAACTCTAAATTTACTGCTTTTAAGAGTCAACAGTGTCAGTTTACATGTTGATTGTTTTACCTGGAAATGTTTCTCTTTGACAATTCAGGGGAAAACACTCAGATTTACAAATTAATATGGGCATCTCCTTTCCAAAAGAAAATGATCATGCAGTGCCAAAATGATGCCTGGTGATAGGAGTTAATAGTATTGATGAGTGTGTTTTAATATATCCATGGGGCAAAACATAATAATAACCTAATACTTGGGGTAATAAGAAGGAACTACAAGCAAAGAAAAGTGAGTGGGATGAGAAACTTTCCTTTCTCTCATTAAACACTCTGCTGTCCCAATAATTAATAGGAGATACCTTCCAGTGTATTATCCCTCCCTGGCAAAGGTTTTAATTCCTTCTCCAAATGGTCAGCATGAAACAGCTGAACAAGGAGAATCGTGAGTAATTCTGCAGGAGGTTGGGACAGAAGTGGGACAGAAGCCACTGCTAAAAAGTTGGAGAATTGGTTCCAAGTGATGATGAAAACAGTAGCCAGCTGCCTGTGTCCTCCCCAGCTCTCTTGTCCTGCCCTTCTCTAACCAGTAGCCCTCAAACTGGGTTCTGACATGGTGTCTCCTGCTCTTGGGCTGTGGCTTAACTTGGATGGAAGTTCCCTGCTGTACCAAGTGGGCTGCTGTGGTGTTCTTCCTAAATTTGTGGTTGGAAGACAGGAGGGGACATCCCTTCCAATCTTGCTCCTTTGCTCTTTTCTGCTAACAAATGCTGAGATTTGAATTTGAAAGACTTGTTGATCTCTGGCATCAGCATTGCTTAAAATTCCTCTGTCCTTCAGGTTCTTCTTAGCCATAGTTTATTCAGTGGAGCCTGATAATGTGGGGAGAGCTTTTTTTTGTTTGTTTGGTCACTCAGATCTTTCTCATGTTAATCTTTGATGTCCTTAAGGAATGTTGCTGGTTCATGCTTTGTTTATCTCCTCTTGGAACAACCTTTCTCTAGTTTCTAACTCTCAAGAAGAGTGTTCACTTTAACCCAGACTCTTTCTGAGCTCCCTGCAGAGTTTGGTCTTATTTTTGTTTGCTGAAAATGCTCATTCTGGGGGAGGTCATGAATTCATGTTGTCAGCGTTGCATAAAATGTACAGGATTTTGCATCTTGTAGAGTGCTGCTGGAGCTGAAGGAGTGTTCTGAGGGCTGGGTGGGCTTTGGCTGGCTTGCAGTGAGTGCTGAGGTGTGGAAGGGAAATAGTGGTTTGTCCACTCTCTCTTTCTCCTGCCTTGTGCAGTTTATTTGGTGCAGGACCAGAGGAGAGTGTGTGCATGCTTGGTACTTGTGTGTCTCTAAATTAATGGCCCTAAACTGAGCTCTGGTAGAATTCTGAAGATGATACATTTGCATCATCTTTTCCTGACCCAAAAAGCATTTCTCTATGATAGCTGGGGATGATGAACTCCTATTAAGACTACAGAAAGTACAGCTAAAAGATAGAGGGAGTTCTTCTGCCAGAACTTCTCTTCATTCAGGGAATGTTTATTGCTAAAATGCCATTTAGTGCTGAGTGTGTCTCATGTTGAATAACACAACAATTGACTACCTTTGTGCTTCCATCCATCTCTTATTCTCCTTCCCCTCCCTGTTATTCTTAGAATTTATTCTGAGGTTTAGACTTGAAGTGGTTTGAGGCATCTTGGGACAATTGGTGTTAAAATGATTTCTCAAATAAGTTTTCTTGCTATGGATAAAAACACTTTAAAGATCAGCTTTAATTGTAAGGGAAGCTAATGAAATAACCATTGATTTGCACATAGTTCACTTCTTTTTTTTTTTTGTAGAACCACTGGACAAAGCCCCAAACCAGATTGAAAAGATATTTGAAGTCTAATAACAACTTTCTGGAGTCTGTTGCCTTCATCTTACAAATATTTGTGAAGTCCACAAACTAATTTTTTTCTGTTTGTGTTTCCAACTTCCCCAAGAGGTTACCTTGCTCTGCTGGCTGTTCATGAGTAAAATGCAGGGTTCTACTTAGGAAAAATGGGAATAATTCTTGGCTTAAATGCAGTAAATACTAAAGTGGTATTTGCGAAGTAGAACCAGGAGTTCAGCAGAGCAATTTCCATCATTAAAATCAGGTCTGTGTAGAAGGCAATTAGCTACTGCATGTTCACAGGAGACATCTAATTGCATCAACATTCTCTTGAGCTCTTGAGCGAGAACTCAGCAAATGGTTGTTTATTTTGTTCTGTCACTGCAATTTGGCCCCGTCCAACCCCTCGTGTTTCCTCTCTCCTTTCAGCTCTGTGGAAAGTGTTCTGAAAACACTCGTCAAGAGCTGCAGACCGTAAGTGTTGCTGCTTTTCCAGCCTCTATCTTTAATATTACTGAAGAGGGGGAAGAGAAGTTTGGGTTGTTTTTAAACAAACCCAAACCCCACCCTACTAGTCATTCCTTGGCTGAAAATCTGTTCGTAGTTGAGCCAGGATATCACTAGGAAAAAAAAACCCACCATTTCTTCTACTTTTTTGTGCTGTTGTGTTCACTGGGAATGTGTGACTGTTGGTCTGAGGAGCACAAGGATAAAACCACCACACACTTCCCAAAAATATACAGTTTCATAGCTAAGTTTTCAGTGTTGACTCTTCTGGTGTCTGTTGTGGCTACGAAGGTCACTGAAGCAGAGTTTTGAAAATGAAAATGTGATATTTGTCTCTTAAAGTCTGACTTAAGGTCAGGACACTGATAACTTGACTTCCAATTGGCCCCATATCAGCTGCAATCATTATGTTGTGTAAACAGTTGTATCTGGGCTGCATTTTAAATACTGCATGGCGTGGATGTTTTAGTTTTCTTTTGAAAGAAATTAACTAACCAGCATTCTTGTAATATTCCAATAAATGTTCCTTGTGCCTTAAGGCATCAAATGTGAGGTGTAGCTGTTAGATTTTGACCAGCCTTCCCATTGAAATGGTTTTGTGTTGTACAGAATCTCTCCTGGTTCAAGGAGACAAGAATCTTCTTGCATTTGTGGTCTTAAAATGATAAACCCTGATGTCCTTGACCTTAACTCTGTTCTGGGAAGGTTGAGTGGAGTTGAGGACTGCCTGCCTGTTGCCTATGGGTACATGGGCTTACTGTAAAACTAAGATTTAGGACAAATTGGTTTTATATATGTTTAAAAAAGACCCAGCATTTAAAGCTAATCTGTATTTGTTCGATGGTTTCCTCGTTTTCAGGTATTTTCCAGAAGATGCCACTGCAGAGATGCTGGATGAGTGGAGGCCTTTAATGTGTCCTTTTGATGTTACCATGCAGAAGGCTATAACCTACTTTGAGTTATTTCTACCCACTACCCTTCCTCCTGAGCTTCACCAGAAGGGCTTCAAGTAAGTGTAACTGTGATATTCTGTTGGGAATACCAGCAGTTCTCTTCTACAGGATGGCTTGGGGTTTTGTAACAGTGAATTGAAGCAAGGAACTGGTATGGAGGGTTTGCATCCTTGGCTTCAGGTGAATTCAGGATAAATGCTGGTGACTCTTGGTCAATAGGGACAAATTTTAGATTTTAAGGTAGAGAGAAATGAAGTGTGATTTATTTTCATCTGCTTTGCCTGCCTTGGGATGGCAATATGTAAAGAAATGAGAGAGCTGGAGCAGATGAGAAAAGTCTTGGCTGGCATAGAGGAGGGGATCAGAAAAGTATGAGAGGAGGAGAGGTAAAAGCAGCAAGGACTGAGACTTGGGGTCAGAGTTGGGGGATGCTGTGGGAGGCAAAGCGTTGTACCGTGTTCTTTTTGAAATAGTTGTGGGGCAGGTGAGTTCCTGCAACCCCCTGGCAAAGTGAGGGATAAACATGCAGTGAGGGAGCTGCTTTCACATTAGTCATTTTGGTTCTGTTCTCTTGCAGGCTTTGGTTTGATGAATTCATAGGCCTTTGGGTGTCAGTTCAAAATCTTCCCCAATGGGAAGGGGTAAGTGTTTACTTTTCACCTGCACTAGTAGAAATCCGTTTCAATATTCCTACAAGGTGCTTGCAAGGCATTGAAGTCTCACACAGTGAGAAAGTGGATTGTCTTTTTCTCTCTGCTTTGACTAGTAAAAGAAAGCAGAGGCAGTGAGCCCATGATTGTGATTTCTATCAGTTGTAATTCTGGAAGGTCCCATCTTCTCTATTAACCCATCCACAGTAAAGAACCTGTACTCCTCTGGGCCAGAATTACCCCTGGAATATCTTTCAAGGAAAAGAGTCTGCCAGGTACCTCTCTGCCTTTTTTGTCTCATATGACTGGACACAAACTTAGGGAATAAAATGGAATCTCCTTCTTGAGACACCACCACCAGCAGCTTAGGTGCTGCTGTTGTCATCTGACCTGTCCTTTGGCTTTGCTGCAGTGAAACTTGGCATATTCCCAGATTTTTTCCATACTCAGTATGAACATAAGCTCCTTGACCATCTGGTTCCTTTGACTAAGCTCCTGTACTGACAAGGAGGACTTCTCAATGTCTTTGGAGAAAGCTGATTTCCAAACCCCCCTTGAGTGCTACCTTTGCAGCACCTTCCTTTTCTGGCAGCTTCTTTGTGTAGGTCTTTCTGGTTTGGGGTTTCATCACAAGGAAGGGAAGATAGTCTTTGTTCCAAGAGCTGGCAGCTGCCCAGATGGGAGCAGGAGTGGTTGCCAAAGCTCCATCTGAGATTGTCTGTAGACACTTCTGCATCTTTCTGATGGCTCTCCAAGAAAACTCCCCGTTCTGTCTCCTCTTCCTGAAGCAAGATGACAGCCTGCACTTTAATAGCATGATTTGGTTTGTATCTGTCAAAGGGTCTAACAAATAACCATCAACACTCTTTCATAACTTCTCTCTGATATTTTTGTCCCTCTTCCACTGTCTCCTGACAGTTTGCTCAGAGGGCCCAAACAATTTTATTTTTCCCCCCAAGCTTTCACTCCTTGTTTCCTTTGCTGTCGAGCCCACTTCTGGTTCATTTCATCAAGCTTGGATGCAGATAGTGAGACATATGGGTTCTGACTGAGCAGTCCCTACACTGCAAAGCTTTTCTCAGCTTGCTTTGGCAGCAGTTAGCCTTGCTGTTTGGAGGGGAGCTATGGAATCAATTCCCCTTGGGCATGGGGAGGGGTTTTGCAGGGGATGTTTCCTAGTATCGGACAAAAAAAAGGTAGATCATTCAAGTCCACGTTAAGACCTTCAGGCTGTGTCAGGTGTGACTATCCTGACTTGAATTCATGGGTTTTCCAGAGTTGTTGTGGCCTTCAGAGTGAGAGGTGAACTGTCCTCCTGTGAATATCTGGCCCTGAATTGGGCAGGATTATTTCTTTTTGCTTTGCAGTAGCTTCTAGATACTGATGGAATCATCCAGGCTCTTGGAGATGGGCACTTCCCTGTTTGGACAAGCTCTAGGAGGCATGTTGGTGATTCTCATCAACAGGATGTAAGGCTGAGGCTTTTAATGCTGGTAACTCTTTCCTGAGGACATCTCTCAGTTCCCATTTGGACTTGAGGCTGTCTTCTGGGGATGGAGCATCTAATTCTTCATAGTCAGTCACGTTCTGCCATCCCCTCTGACAGCTAATGCCTGTGACCTTTACCAGCCTCAGATGGGAATAAACCAAGCTGAGAAATGTGACAGCCATCAAGTGAGCTGTCACTAGGATGGAGCTGTCACCTGGAGCTTGTTCCCACCCTTTGCTGCAGAGATGAATAGTTTGCTACTCCAAATTGGTAAAATAGTGGCAGTGTTTGAAGGATGCTGCAGCTTAGCACAGGCCTCTTTCTGTGAGCTACTACCAGGAATAAAAGCTCAAAAGTTCCTCAAAAGGGGAAAAGATATTTCTTAGCTAAAGCCTTTGACATCGTGTTGCTCAAGTGTAAGTGTCTGTGGCTCATCTGCTGCTCTTCAGAGTTCTTCTAGCAACAAAGAGTTGAGAATTAAGATGGTAGTGAATGCATTCACCTTTCAGTGAGCTCATGGAGCATGGGGAGAGTGGGAGGATACCTTCTACAAGTACTGTTACTATGTCTTTACATTAAAAAAAAAAGAAAAAATTGAAGATACAGAGGTGTATATTCTGCCAGGCTGCCTCTGCCAGAACTTCAATCCCAGCTGCCTACTCTGTGAGTGCCCAGATGAGTGACAGGTTGGACTCCTGGAGGCAGGAGTTGAGGTGCACTCTGAAATCTGGTATTAGTGGCTTTAGATAGTGTGAAATCTCCCTTTCCCAGAGCTTTAGTGCCAAGGGTGGCTTTTATCTTGCAGCTGTAGATTGAGCAGTCTGTGCAGCTTTCATTATAAATACATTCTAATGAATATTTCCTCTTTTTGTGGTTGTTCCCAGCATCTAGTAAACCTGTTTGCTCGCCTGGCCACGGACAACATTGGGTACATAGACTGGGATCCATATGTACCAAAGGTAATATTTCCTTTTGTTTACTTTGAGATAAGCCTTCAGTGTTACCCTGCTAGGAATAATTCATCTTGCCTGCGTGGCTCTTGCACTGCCCTGCCCCAGGTTTTCAGATTAGGTGTGTACATCTGGAGACCTGAGTTTAACTTGGGAGATTGGAGCCATCCTGTTGTGACAGACAGCATTGGAAGTTGGTACTCAAAACCAAAGCAGAGCAGCAACATACCTTGCTATACAAGTGCTGTCTGATTGTCTAATTAACCCTGTGTTCTTCTGGCAGGGGCCCTTAATGATACTCTGTTGATAAATAACATGTATGACCTTCAGATCTTTCAGCTTTTATTTTTTAAAGATGTTTGTAGCAGTTACTGTTGTAAAAAACCAAAACCACCAAGCACCTTTCAGTTAGAAAATTAATTTATGCCAGTTTCATAAATTATATTAATAAATTGATAAATTGTAATGTTTTGTGTTTTTCTCTTTTTCCCCCCCAGATCTTTACCAGAATTTTGAGGAGTTTAAACCTTCCAGTGGGAAGCAATCAAGTGGTTGTTCCCAGGTTCTTAACAAATGCTTATGATGTAGGACATGCAGTGATGTGGATCACAGCCATGATGGTTAGTAACCTTTTCCTCAAGGGAAACAAAAACTAATGCCAGTGTGTATTTTAAATTAAAATACGTATTTTAAACTAACATATGTATTTTAAATGAACACCTGCTCATTCGAACTCCTCCTGTGTAATAAAATTGTGGTTCATTCTTTACAGGGTGGACCAAGCAAACTGGTGCAGAAGCACCTGTCTGGGCTGTTCAATAGCATTGCCTCCTTCTACCATCCCTCCAACAACGGGCGCTGGCTGGTGAGTGTTTGCATCAAGACAACAGCTCTGGCTGTCATTTCAACAGCCAAACCTGTCAAATCAAACACAGGTTGACAGCTGCACTAGGTGCTCCAACAGCCAGCTTGTCTGGTGCTTGCATCATTTGTGATTTAATTAATTGAATTTCGATTGCAATTTGCAGTTAAATGAGTTTTCCAGGTGTGAGGTTGTCCTGTCATTCAGATAATACTTTTATTTTGAGCTCAGGCCACAGCCAGTGGGGCTGTTCTTCAAAGATCTAACCCAAGTGGAGTTCAGAAGTGTAAAACTGGACATCCCTTTCATCTATAGCTAGGAGAAGAAGTCAGTACTTTAAAGGAGGGTGATACACAGCACCAGCAGTACTTGTGTGATACACCTTCTGTATCACTGCCTCCAAGTTAGCAAAATCCAGTTCTGATTAACCAAAGCAAAAAATCTCTAATGTGTGTATAGTTTGAAGCATGATTTTTGGATGGTGTAGCTAATGGAGTCTTCTAGAGAACACAAGAATCTCTTGAGTGGTAGCTGGGAGAAAGCAGAGATTAAAATAGCCCAGCTGGTCAGAGCAGTGCCAAAGGGGCTGGCTTGTGCTGGAACAGGACGTCTGCTTACGTGTGGGTGTGCAGAGAGTGCTCTCAATTCCTGGGAAGCAGTCTTCATTCCTGACTCTATCCTTTGTGTGTGTTGATGGGGTTTTTTAAATGGCAGTATAATTGTTCTTATTTTGGGAACTGACATTTCGTGACAAATTGAGAACATCGTATTTCAGAGCTCTGCTCAGTTTTCTTTCGGTGCACTTGGGCAACTTCAAGCCCCTGGCTTGTGAACTGCCTGTTGTACCCTTAGCAGCTCAGATGCTGCTGCTGCTGCTGCCAAGTCACGGAGTAGAATTTCTTGTTGTTCCCCAGAACAAGCTGATGAAGCTGCTGCAGAGGTTGCCCAGTGGTGTCGTCCGGCGGCTGCATCGCGAGCGCTACAAGAAGCCCACCTGGTTGACTCCTGTGCCCCCCAGTCACAAACTCACTGACCAGGACGTCACAGACTTTGTGGAATGCATTATCCAGCCTGTTCTTCTGGCCATGTTCAGCAAAACTGGGAGCCTGGAGGCTGCCCAGGCTCTGCAGAACCTCGCTCTGATGCGCCCTGAACTAGTGATTCCACCCGTCCTGGAGAAGTGAGTTCTGCAGAAGCATTTCAGCTTCCCTCCTCCCTTCCCTGCAACTGCGTATGCAAAGCAGCCCTTATTAGGTGATAAGCAGTTGCCTTGCTGCAGATGAATGCTTGCACTGAGACAGCTGCTTGGACACACCCCCCAGCAGCCACCTGAGGGAGGACTTTGGGTTTTCTTTTATTTGTTTTGCGTTTTTGGGAGAGTTGTGGGAGCTGTTCAGCCTGTGCAATACAAGGTAGTGCTCAGCTGGTTTGCATCTGGTCTCAGGTAGTGGGTGGACCAGGTGAAAAAGCAGCTTTTGTGCCCTTTGTTCATCAGCCACCTCACTAGTTTTCAAATAGAAATGGTGGCCCAGAGTGTTTGTGTGCTAATAAGCCCAAGTTTTATGTTTACGTTTTGTGTCAGAGTGTGTCACAGTTACAGAGTGTTTAAAATGACTGTCCTGGCTTCTGCTTTTGTAAGCAAATCTCTAAAGCCTGTGCCCATGTAATATACATTATTTGTACTATTACTAATGCCTTGGTGCCTGAAATTCCAGGAGAAAAGCCCAAGTCCTTCCTGCCCCAGTGAAAATCTTGCTTCCTCTTTTCACAAACCTGATAAATGTGCTCTTAGATGGAAACCTTTCAAGCAGAACAGCCTGAGAGAGAGGGCAGTGGACACTCCTGTTGGGTAGGGCTGGTTTTTCTGCTCCCAGGGCAGACTGGGTGGCTGCTCAGTAGTTGAGCTATCTCTGGTATGTTTGCCTTGGCTGCAGCTCCAAACTCATGTTGTTGAAGATCCTTTGGATGACGTAGGGCAGGGGGAGCACTGGGACTCTTGTTTGAACTGTGGGTTGTTAGCAGGAGGAAGTGTTACACAGTTTGCTAAGAAGTGTTTGGTGTAAAAAAAGTCTAAAAATCACAGTGATGTAACAGGCTTTTATAAAAATATATGGACTTTATGTAACATTGATATACCCCTTATCTGTGTAGAGGCAGTCAAGGCAAGTTTTCATCCTTGCCACAAGAACCTTATACTTTTAAGTACACAACTTGCATTAGCTTAAAGTTCAAACATAAAAACCATCATAGCCTTGAATCTAGGAGTCTGTGCAGTTGTTATTGCCTATGCTATAACTGCTAACATGATTTAATCTTGAATTTGTTGTGAGTAAGGCTTGATGGGGCTCTGAGCAACCTGCCCTAGGTAGAGATGTCCCTGCTTATTGTAGGGGGCTTGGACTAGATGGCCTTTGGAGGTCCCTTCCAACCCAACCCACTCTATGAAGACTCAAATGAGAAGAACCCTTCTAATGGAGCAATGTTAAGTCCACGGAGAAAAAATTAGGGAAAAAAAATTGGAACCATTGAGTAGCTTGAATTTTTCCTGCAGAAATCTCATACCCTTTGTGTACAAAATAATATGTGCATTCCACTTTTGGTTTTTTTGAAGATTTTCAAAACATCCTTGATCCTAATGTGACTGCTTTTCAACTTCCCAGAACATATCCTGCACTGGAGACCCTGACAGAGCCCCATCAGCTCACAGCTACTTTAAGCTGTGTCATTGGAGTAGCTCGGAGCCTGGTGTCTGGGGGGAGGTGGTTTCCTGAAGGTCCAACACACATGCTACCTCTGCTGATGAGAGCATTGCCTGGGGTGGATCCAAATGATTTCAGCAAATGTATGGTGAGTGTGGAGACCAGAGCTTTTGTTACAAGGTGCCTGGCCAAAGTGGTTCACCCAGATTTTGATTTTGAATGTTCATATCCAAGGATGTAACTCATATTTCCTGAGATTCTTAACCTGATCTTGCTCCTGTACAGTTTTATTGGTATGAAAGTAATGAAAGTAACCCATGTTTCCTCAAATTCTTAACCTGATTTGGTTCCTGTACAGTTTTATTTGTAAAAAGTTAATATTACAAGTTCTTAACTTAGGATAATGCTTCTTGCTTGTCAGGCAATGTCAAATAAATCTTTAACACCACATTGTGATGGGCATTATACTGATTTTTCAGGCAGCTCTGAAAAGCCAGATGAAATAGATGTTCCAAAGCTGCTAGCAGATAGATTCCTAGTCTCTTAGATCAGTAAGAAGACCTTTATCACCAGGTTTTTATTAAATTAGGCCTTAAAAGCCCCCATCTTCAGGAATTCAGATTAATTGACTGTTAAACAATGTAAATATTGTAGGGTTTTTGTAGCTTTAAGGTTCAGCACAAAATAAATGTTACTTAGAAAGTGGAGGGGGTTTTGCACTGTGCTGGCTGATAAGTTTTACATATGAAATCAGAAACTGGTAAAGTTTTGGGGTGGAAAAATAAGGCTGGATTTTTTTTTTTTATGTAATTTCCTTTAGCTCCCTTACCTTAAGCACTAAAGCTTTTTAATGTGTGGAATTCAGTGACACTTACTAAAGAGCTGTTTGCAACTCCCCACAGATTACATTCCAGTTCATTGCAACATTTTCTACTTTGGTGCCTTTAGTAGATTGTTCATCTGTTTTGCAAGAGAGAGAGGATCTTTCAGAGGTAAGAGTGCTGTGCAGATACCAAACCAAAACTATATAACCTGATTTTTAATTCAATTTCTAGCAATGTAACAACATCTCCAGAGCCGTACAGGTTTGCTATTGTTGTATTCATAAAACTATGCCCAAAATGCCACAAGAAAATGAAGATGTGGCTCATATTTACTCCTAGAGCTGACATCCATGTGCAAACTGCTGCTTAGTCATAGGTTGCTGTAGGGATAATGTTAAATTGAAATAGTTTAATACTTTTAATGTCAAAACTTGGCTGCACAAGGCCCTGGGTAGTGCCAGTTGTCTCTGAGTTTGCCCTGCTCTGTGGAGGAGGTTGGACAACATAGTCTCCCTTGTCATCTAAATTCCCCTGAGGCTAAGGAAATAGCAGCTCTGATACTGCTGTATTTTTGAAGCTTCTTGTCACCATGAAACATTAAGGTAACAAAGCAAAAAGCAGATGATTGCAGTGGTGGTGTAAGATGTGTTTACATCATCCCTAGTTCAAAGCCAGCCCAGCTTAGAGCAAGGTAAAGGGCTGGTTGTCTGGGGCACACTGGAAGGAGTTTGGTTTGATTTCAACCCCAGGAGACCAACACGACCCAAACAAAAAACTCCAACCCCCAAACTGTTGGTATTTATTTCTCAAAAACCCAAAGGTGTTCTTTTCAGGGCTCTGGAAACAATTCCAAACCAGTTGTAAAGAGTTCCTGCAGCAATGATTCTCTTGCCTCGTTAAGATTCTATTGCTGGAATCTCTACTGCCATCTCCATCTCTAGTTTCAGAGCTCCTTATGCTTTGTTTCTCAAGCCTTGCTTTAGTATTTGCCCTTTTCCACACAGCAAAAAGTAGAGGGGAGAATGGGCAGTAGATTTTATCTTTCTCACTAGGCTTTGGATAGAGCAGTTGAAGCCCAGATAGTGAAGCTACCTCTGATGTACTACAGATAAGGCAGCAGTAGCATGTAAAATATCTCATCCACTGCCAGAAGACTCCTCTTGCAGCCTCCAGAATCCTTGGTAGCTACAGATTGCAGAGGTTCCAAGCACTTGGCTACTGGACCAAGGTTGACTTCACTGCCCCAGAGCTGCAGCACTCCCAAATTATCAGAGGAGTTTGAACAGTGGATGCTGACTATAAATCTGTCAGCAGAGCCAAGCCAGCCCCTGGTGGTTGAGTTCCTGCTGGAAAGCAGGATCTGTAGTAAGGCCAAAGGTTGTATCCATGGAGGCTGCTCAACCCCAGAGGTTATTTGGCTAAACCTCAAGGCCAGGAAATATCATAGAACAGTGTAAAAAAATAAGTGATAATTGTTTCATGGAGTGCACTCAAGACTGTGGAGACTCTGGTGGAAAATACACTCTAGTATGTGTCATTTAACCATTGCAAGTGGTTTGGAAGTAGTTAATAAAGGAAATAAAGTTGATATTATGTTTCCTTTATAAAAATCAACCTTTTGTGCCTCTCTTGCATTGGAAAACTGTAGGTGGAAAGAGAATTGTGCTCTGCAACTGCTGAATTTGAGGATTTTGTGCTGCAGTTTATGGATAGGTGAGTGAGCTAAGGGTAGGTGAATGCTTAACAGGAAGAACTTAATAAAGCTTTCAAATTCTGCTCACTAAAGCTGTATTTATTGTGTTTGTGTAGATGTTTTGGACTCATAGAGAGCAGCACACTGGAACAAACCAGGGAGGAGACTGAAACTGAGAAAATGACTCATCTGGAGAGTCTGGTGGAGTTGGGTCTCTCTTCTACTTTCAGTACAATCCTCACTCAGTGCTCAAAGGATATCTTTAAGGTACGTAGAACGTGAGCTTTCCACCTGACTTGAAGGGACTTCATCTTCTGTTCTGAACAACTGGTGCATTCAGATCCTTCCTTCCTTCGCTGTCCTGCTCTGAACTTTCACATTTAAGGAAGGAAAGTGCTGGGGAGGGCAGTTTAGGACCTTGTCACTTTGCTGTGTGATTTATGTACATCAATACAGAGCTTTTAGGTTCTTGGTGCTCTCTCAAGAGAAATCATTCTAGCAGCTTATTTTATCACACTTGTAGGCTGTGAGTTTTTAACGTCCTTGATGGTAACACTCACCTACCCAATCCTCTGCTTCCCTCTGCTCTACCTCCCACCTCTTCAGCTGGGCAGAAGCAGCAGTTGAAAGGAGCCAAGTGGCTAATGGGATCAGAAAAATCACCAGGATTAAAATAACTCTGGGGGAGGGGGGGGAGAGAATCTGTGTGGTGACACAGACAGATTCTTTCCTTGCAGATTTAATCTGTTAACATCCCACTATGTATATATTTGGAGATGCTGGGGTTTGTAGATCTTGAACCCTTGCATTGGACACCCTGCTGTGGTTGTGTCTGGAATCTTGTGGTTAATGTAGGTCTTAAGTTAACTCTTTGTTCTCATGAAATACTAAATTTGTAGTTTTCCTGATTGTTTATTATTAAAATAATCTTATGTGACTTCAAGGAAAAGTGCTGTTCTCTGGAGTTTCTCAGGTGCACCCCAAGCTTCTATTAGTCAAGAAGATTTTGAAAGATTTTCACTTTCTTCCCCAAGTGAACACTTCAAGTGTCTCCCACCTCCAGCTGAAGGCAGTGCCCCATTATGTCACCAGTTAAACCACTCTGAATGTCTTGCTTTTAAGATCTTGAGGGGAATATAACCTTTAATTGTGATGGTAGTTAAATATTAGTCAGCTTTGGGCATCCTACAGAGCTGCTTTCTCTGTTTTTTAAAATATGAACCATGGTTGCAGTCTTCTGTTTTAAAACCCCAATATTTTGTCCAGGTGCTGCCTTCTCTCTAACATCAAACATTTTATGATCTCTTAAAAAAAGTAACCTGCATCTTCTTGCACTCCTTTTTAGGTTGCCTTGGAGAAAGTTTTTAACTTTGCTGTCTCAAATATCTTTGAGACAAGAGTTGCTGGTCGCATGGTCGCCGATATGTGCCGAGCTGCAGTCAAAGTAAGAGAAAATGCTCCCACTTCCCTTCATCTTTAGTTTACAAAAGAAAAAAAGCCCATACTGCTCCTTTTGCTTATGTAAGACCTTTAATTTTTCCTGTGAATACAGGTGATTCTCACTGTTATGCCTTCTAAAATTGGATGGCTGCCTATAGCAATATTTGAAGAGGTTAATCCACAGTTTTCTTAAACTCAGTTTTTAAGTGTTTAAAAATCCTGAAGTCATGCTGATTTTAGATTGAATTGAAGCTGATACAATCTATTCTTCACTCCTTTTAAATCATGTTGTTAGAAGATTTTTGCCAATGTGCCCTGTCTTTTTTTTTTTAAATGGTCTCTTTCTGATGCTGTTTCCAGTGCCGCCCCGAGGAGTCCTTGAAGCTGTTTGTGCCCCATTGCTGCAGTGTGATAACTCACCTCACAGGCAGTAAGTTTAAACATTTCTCATGTGTTTGCTTCAGTTTGGGTTGGCTGTTGTTAAACATAAAAATAATGTTTGAAACTTTTGTTTTCCCCAACTTCATTTCAGTGATGGAAAGTTAATTCTGTCCAATGTTTTGTCTCAAAGAAACAAACCAAGTAGTATTTATGTGTGATTTCAAGACAGAAATCTCTCAAGCTACAGGAGTGTGCTGCTTAAAAAATCATAGAATCATTTAGGTTGGAAAGGACCTCTAGGATCAAGTCCAACCTCTCCCTGACCCCCAGACCATGTCCCTCAGCACCACATCTCCTCGTTTGTTGAACCCCTCCAGGGATGGGGACTCCAGCACCTCCCTGGGCAGCCTGGGCCAGTCCCTGACCACTCTGTCAGTGAAGAAATTCTCCCTAATGTCCAATCTCAACCTCCCCTGGTGCAACTTGAGGCCGTCACCTCTTGTCCTGTGAGTTCCTTGGGAGAAGAGCCCAACCCCAGCCTCACCACAACCTCCTTTTAGGTGGCTGTAGAGAGCAGTGAGGTCTCCTCCCAGCCTCCTCTTCTCCAAGCTCAACAATCCCAATTCCCTCAGGAATGGGGCAGTTTAAAATGTCTCCAGACACTCCTCAATTTCTCAAAAGGGATTTAAGCTGTTAAGCTGGCTAAAGTAACTCCCAGCTGGGCGTGGGTGCAACATGAACTGGAAGGTTGGGAGTGAACTTTTGGGAGTCAAGCACGTGGTTTCTGGCTTGGCTTGTTGGGCAAACATGACTTGAGGCATCCTTACAGCAGAGCTTCTCACTTCTCCCTCTAGATGATGATGTATTACATGATGAAGAGCTAGATAAGGAGCTGCTGTGGAATCTTCAGCTTTTATCAGAGGTACTGCAAAGAATGTTCTTCCCCTGCACGTGTGTCATTGAATCCTGTTTAGTGCCTTGGGAAGAAGACTAAAATCAACTTGTTCTATGGATGTTGTATGAATGGCACTGCATAACTTTTATCTGGCTTTAAATGGGACATGAGTAAACATACAGTGTGTGTGGGGGGAATAAAATGAAAGCATTTAGTGCAATTACTAAGGGAGAGAAAGCGGAGGGATCGATGCAGGGATAAACCTAAGATGCTTTTGGTACAATTATTGAGGGAGAGAAAGAGGAGGGACTGATGCAGGGAAAACATAAGAGACTTTTGGTAAAGCTAAATCTTGTAAAATCCACTTTGAAATGTATCTGAGTATTGCTAGAAAATTTGGAACAGCAAATTGAGAGCAGCCTCAAGAAGCAACGTGTATCCTAGGAGGGGCTGAGCGGCGTCATCCTCTCCAGCCCAGTCCTCTTGACCTTTCTCATGTGTGTCTTTGCCCCTAGATCACCCGAGTGGATGGCAAGAAGTTGCTGCCATACAGGGAGCAGCTTGGGAAGATACTGCAGCGAACCCTACACTTAACCTGTAAGCAGGGTTACATTCTGTCTTGTAACCTACTGCACCACCTTCTTCGTTCTGCCACACTTATCTACCCCACAGAGTACTGCAGTGTGCCAGGTGGCTTTGACAAGCCTCTTTCTGAATACTTTCCTATCAAGGCAAGGATTTTCATTTATTTAGGATTAGAGGATTTGACTTTTTGTATTTTGAAAACCAATCATACACTATATTTGTGTTTATTTGGAGATTTCTGAACCTCGGTGTAGCAGCAATGGAAAGTGTAATTGAAAGATGCTTTGAAATGTGCAGCAAATGACAAGTTAATTCTGTCAATAGCAATAAGTTTATTCTCTCAATAGTATTTTCTATCAATAGACTGTGTTGAGTAGTTTTATAGCGTGACATGTCAGTGTTTTACGATTTACAAGTGATTGCATGACTACAGTGGGATAATACAAAGCAGGAGTGTCTGCTCATGTGTCAACCTTGTCAGATATGATGCATTGAATTGAGCCCCAGCCATGAAGTGCAGTGCTATAAACAGTGAACAGGAGGATTTTGCTGTTGATTTTAAATTAAATATCCAGTCACAGGAAGCTTTGCTAGTCTTTTATCTGTAGTGGATGAGAGCTGCAGCCTTTCCTGGTTCCTCTCTGTGTAAATGTGGTTATCAGATAGAAACAAGTGATGGTGAGTGCATGGAAAAATGAGTATATCAGTGTAAAACAGTATCTGGTGTTTCAGAGGGAGGCAGAGTAACAAACAACAATTTACACTGAGCTTGAGACAGAATGAAAGTGGAAGTGGCAATATTAAAAATGACTGCAGAGGTCCAGAGTGATAGACTGGCCACTTACATGCTTCCCATCCTGGCCCAGTGTAAAACTGCAATATTTTGAATTTATATCCAGCCAAAGGAGTGATAAAGTTATATTTCAATTAGACCACTATGGTCTTTTTTTCCTTTTAGTCCTTCAGGTGTGTTGTTTTCCAGGTACCTCTAGACATTAGAGTAAGTTTGGGATTTCTGTTTGATTTTATTGTGTTCTTGTTTTTTTTTTTTCTTCCTGGGCTTGTCAGGTTAAGTGCTTCACAGCAGTAGCTACTTCACGTGTTTAAGGTTTTATTTAAGTAATACTAAATGCTAATTTTTTAGAGGACAGTTTGCTTCATGGATTGATTAGTAAGCCATGTCTTTGTTTACTGTAGGACTGGGGTAAACCAGGTGACCTGTGGAACTTGGACATCCAGTGGCATGTTCCTTCCTCTGAGGAAATCGACTTTGCTTTTTATTTGCTGGATACTTTCCTGCAGCCTGAGCTCTCCAGGCTGGAGCTCTATGCAATTGGGAAACTAGAAATGTCCAGGTTAGTGCTCAGAGGTGATATTGGAGGTGCATTTAAGTAGTTTATTGCCAATCACACTCACACTATGAAAATTAAGGAGTGAAATACTCTAACATTGTCTTAGATATCCAAGATTTTTACCTCTTCAAAGCACACACAGCTTGGAAGTGCATTTGATAAATGGGTGATGTTGTTTTTAAGCAGAAATGCTCCTTGAGGAAAAAACCCCAAACCTTAAGACACTTTATGTTGCTCTAAAGACTTTTCTGTTCCAGATTTATTTTTAAATACCTACCACAAGTTATGCTTCCATTTAAGTGTAGTCAGCAACAAAAAAACCCTCTTCCTCTGGCACAACCAGTACAAAGTAGAGCACACAAGTGCCTTGGCTTGGAAATCTGCCTCCCCACTTCCTACAAGAAAACAGATTGAGCACAAAGTGTGTCCCTGCACCAAGGAGGTGATGCAGAGTCAGTGGTGAAACAAATGGGAATGGAGGCAGAAATGCCCTTGCCTCATCTTTCAAGCTGTAGGTGTGAAAGGATGGTTTGCTCAGCACAAGAGAACCATGAGTTTAGTGTGTGCTGAAGCTTTTCCAGGTCTCAAATAGCTCAAGCTGTTGGCAAACATTAAACCTCCCAACATTCTATATTTCTCATGTGAAACCTTGAAGCTTATATATACTGCAGTTGGTGTTGATAGCATGTGACAACACACCTCGTGCTGCAAAAGTGCAGCCCTACATGGGACAGGACATTTCAGACCCTGAAATATTTTTCTGGCCGTGTCCCCCCACTTCTTAATCTGAAAAGGACAAGTCAATGTCACCAAACTGCAATCAGAAAGTATCTTTGGACTGAAAAAAAGAAATTATGCTTCCTATTCAAGTCTTTGGCTGATCTGTATGTTTATTTCTGCCTTAATTCTCTAGCACAGAAATAAGTTTTCACATTGTTGCATTATAATTTATCTTCAGACTGTAAAATACACCCACATAAAGTATCCCCTCATCCTGCTTATGGTGGGAAGGACTTTTCTTAGCACTGGGTTGAGGAGTTACTTCTTGGTTTTTAGCTGAGATTTAGATAAAGTTCTTCCAAAGAGTTTTTTAGGAGTAAAGTTGTCTTTTGTGATGAGTTTATCTCATTGTCCTGAAGTTATCTAGACAGTTTCAGAGTGTAAAATCCCCAAATGTGTTTTAGAAAATGAATTTGGATGTTGGAGTTGTGTGATAGGATGAGGTCGGATCAGCTGGATTTCTGTAGTGGCCCCTCTTGTGCTTAGAACTGATAGAGCTAAAGAAAAATATGGTTCATCTGTTGTGTATTTGCAAGCATTTAACAAATAAATAATTGAATTTTCTTCTTTAAGAGATGATGTGCAGCAGTGTCTTGCCATCGTGCACAACTGCTTGATTGGGTCTGGCAACATTCTGCCTCCTCTGAAAGGAGAAAGAGTGGCTCATCTGTAAGTAAAACTTATTTTTATATCACAATTATTCTTAGCTCTTTTTTCATACTGGTTTTTAGTGCTTGCTTATTGCTGTTAGCACACAACTGCTTCCGGGGGCTGCTTTTAAGGAACTCTCATACTAGGATAAAAATACAGACATTTGAAATAGTGACTTGGAGAAGCACTTGAGTACTTAAATTTAAAAATAATATTTTAGATGGATAAGTTTGACCCAAATGCTGGAAGAAGCATGGCTTGATTTTTTTGGTATGGTTAACAGCAATAAATATTCACCTAGTCAGGGATTTCCATGCAATGTAGTAATAATACTTGGTCTGTTTTCCTGCAGGGTCCCAAGCCTGGTGTCTTTGGAGGAGACAAAGCTGTACACTGGTGTTGACTATGGTGAGTAGATCCCCATTCTCTTCAGACAGATTGTTTTCATTCCCCTTTTTTTCTGCTGCAAAAACAGTAGGTCCTCCATTAAAACTGCATTTTTCAGGCTTCATATTTGTTCTTCAGCACCTTCCAAGTGAAGATGGGACATTTAAGCAGCTGCACTGTGCCTCAGTTCCTTATTTATCAGACTATTAAATGCTTTTAGGGGCTTTAATGCTTCTAAAATTACTTTGCAAGCAGTGAGTTTGAAGCCACGTAACAAGTAATAGAGAAGAGATGTTTAGTTAATGGTCTTTGACAACAATGAAGATTTTTTCAGGTTTTATAGTTTATTAACATCCTCTTGACTTGATAAACAAATGAAGTCTCTGTAAGAGTGGTGTCCTTAGATAAAACAAGATGGTTATTTTTATAATAGTGCCCTTTCTGAATAGTGTGCTCTGCATAATAGAAAATATTTCCCTTTTTTTTGTAGACTTATCAAGAGAGAATTACAGAGAAACAATTGCCAGGGTCACAAGGAAACTGCTGCGTAAGTTGAACCCCTCCTCTCTCTGAGAACTACTTTGAAGGATCATTTTATAGATGAGAAACCTCTTTCATTTACTTTGCCCATAATTTCTTCAATTGAAGCCTTGTAGAAGTAAAACTATTCTCAGGTTTTAAAGCTCTTTTCCTGTCTGGTAATAAATTCATTTCTTTTCCACTTGCAGGCTATATACTTGATAACTCAGAAGATGACACCAAGTCTTTATTCCTAATAATAAAGGTAAACTTCTAATTTGTCATACTCAAGAAAAGATTGTTTGTTCTGCAGAATAATCACTTCTTGTCATCTTCTTCTTCCTACAGATCATTAGTGATGTTTTGCAGTTCCAAGGGTCTCACAAGCATGAGTTTGATTCACGGTGGAAAAGCTTTAATCTAGTGAAGAAGTCCATGGAGAACAGGGTCAGTGGCTGCTTCTCTTTGTAAAGCTGAGGTGGAGATGGGAATAGCCCCTTTCCTGTTCTCCTTGCTGCCCTCATCAGTTGTCATGGTTTTGAAACCTGGTTTGTTGATAAGAATATTGCTTTGCAGTGGTTTTGTGCCTTTATTTGGGAATCTCATGAGTAAACAGCTTGGTGTTTCCACATTGGTTTAACTCTTAATTGCATATATCCCTGTCTGAGATTGGGCATCGTTCTGGTCCTTGTTAACTGAGACATTTCTGTGAGCAGAGCTTCCCTTTGCTTACAGAGTAACAGGCAAAGAAAAAACCTTATTAATACAAGAAAAATCAAGTTTGTCTGCCAAGAAAAATATCTACATGAAATGCCTCTTTCTAGAAGAAAAACACTGCCTGGGGAATTCAGCCAGGACAAATTGCTGATGGGAATACTGAGATCTAACCCCAATTGTGTGTTTATTTACAGCTCCAAGGGAAGAAACAGCATATCCGAGCTCTGCTGATAGACAGGGTTATGTTGCAACATGAGGTAAGACTTAAATCTTCACTAAAATCTTTATATCTTCACTTACATCTCCATTATCTACTTTCCTGGACAAGCTGGTTTGTTACAGTGTCATTTAGCAACAGATGCAAGAATCCTGCCACTAGTTTTTTTTACATGTGTGGCATTTAAAGATAATCTGCCCTTTATTTGTTTTCTTTTAGTTGAGAACACTAACGATGGAAGGCTGTGAATATAAAACCTCCCACCAGGAGATGATCAGAGACCTGCTGTGTTTGTCCACAAGCTCATATGGTCAGGTGAGGAGCAAGAACAACCCCTTTTCAAAGGCAATACCTGGAGTTTTGTGTTGACCTCTTCAAGTTACCTTGTCAGGATCCTCCCTTCTCAATTCATTTCCATGGCAGCATGAAATACTTATTTCATTTCCCTTAGTTGCCAGTTTCAGCAGGGATTTTGCTTTAAGCCCCTTCTTTATCAAATAAATAACTGACTGGAGAGGCTGCAACTTAGGTTACAAATTTTAATTGTTTTTTAATGACTTTACTACTACTTAATCTACAGATACATCATGTTAACTCCCTGCATGAGTAACTCAGAAGGGTTAAGGCTCCTCTCTCTTGCCCCCAGGTCCGCAGTAAAGCTCAGCAAGCATTCTTCACAGCCCTGGGAACATACAATTTCTGCTGCAGAGATATCATCCCCTTGGTCCTGGAGTTCCTGCGTCCTGACCGCCAAGATGTCACTCAGAAGCAGTTTAAAGTATTGTCTCTTAACTCCTTTTCATGCCTGGCTTTTGAGAATTTTTAGTGGTGAAAGTAGGATTTGCCTGTTTTAGCAGCATGACCTCTATTTTCATGGTCTATAGCTTATGCATGACTAGTGTAAGGAATGATTTGGGTTAGATCAGTTGCACGAACACAAAATTGTGCTTGAAATGTTCCTCGTTTCATTGTGTGTTCAGGTATTACAAAAATATATATTAACACCTAGTTTTAAATTGGGAAGTGTGGTAAAACTCACTGAACGGTGAGATTAGCATCAAGTGGACAAAGAATTAATCACCCCCAAAAAGTTATGCAAAATCAAGTGGGGTTTGTTGTGAGGTGATGGGCAATTGCTGATGCTGTCAGGCCTGGAAATGGTGCAGTCCATCCATCCATCCAGGTGTTTGAAAGCATCATGCTCCCCTCCTCCTTCTGCACCCACCTCAGTCCTCCTGGCCACAGAGGCAAGTTTGATTCTTGCTGTATGGCCAGAACAGCATCTCTGGCTTCTAGCCCTGCTCCAGCTGCCTGTACTGTCAGACAGGAGGGGATTACCCTGTGTCTCAGCCTCATTTCAGGTGCCTGGTTAACAGCATTGTGACATGACTAAGTTGAGAAAGGCCAGGTGTGGTGCTTGGTCGTTGAATAATCTCCTTGATGGTGGCATCCAGAAATCAGCCTTTCTGTGGATGAGTTAATTGGCAGGGCTTCCAATCTCATTAAACCAGCTCCTTAGCATGGAGAGGATTCTGTGAAAAATCTTCAGAGTCCATATAGCTGAATGTTTATGGTTCATTTTCATGATGTGGTAATGTGAAGATTAATTATTTTTCTGTGTGGCTGCATGCTCAGATAGATATCACATCTCAACAGTTCTTTTAGCTTCCTAAAAGGACCTTTTTCACTTTACAGGGTGCCTTATATTGTCTTCTTGGCAATCACAGCGGGGTGTGCTTGGCAAATCTCCACGACTGGGATTGTATTGTGCAGACCTGGCCAGCAATTGTGTCTTCTGGGCTTAGCAAAGCCATGTCCTTGGAAAAACCATCCATAGTCAGGCTCTTTGATGACCTAGCAGAAAAGATCCATCGGCAGTATGAAACCATCGGGCTGGATTTTGCAGTAAGGGACATTGCTTGGTGTTCACGTTTTTGATTGATTAAATAAATACTCAAGACTCAAATATGTTGTTGGAGTTCATGTTGTGCTGTTGAACTCATTCTGAGTTCTGTTACAGAGAAATACCAACTGCCTCTTGCCTCATGCTGCTACTTACTTTAAAGAATCGGTGCCAATTAATGAACCTCTTCTATAAAAAATCCTTATGCTGAACGAAATCCTGAAGTTTGTCTCTATCTTAGGGTAGAATAAAACATGTACTTGGAGGAATAATTCTATGTGAGCACAAGTTGTCTGCTCTGCTTCCTCACAAACTTGTCTGTGGAGAGCAGATTGCACTCTGCTTACTTCAGACCAGATTTAACAACACTTAAGTTGCTGCCCGGTCCCAGATCTTTGCATCTTCTCCCACTAGGTTCCAGAGAAGTGCATCAAGATGGCTGTGATGCTGCAGAAATCAGAGCATCCCAGTTCAGACTTCACAGGTCTTGGGGCAGAAGAAATTCAGTTGGGGATTCAGCGACAGAAAGAGAAGAGTGCTGAGGCCCTGAGGTGAGTGACACCTCCCTTAACACCACCTTACACTGCCTAATACTGTACTTGAAATCCAAAATTGCTGAACCAAACCTTGACAAATTCAAGATTTGCATTGTTGTGGTGGATTTTCTCTCATGACTTGGCAGCCTCTCAGATTTCCTTCCTCCCTCCTCCTCTTCCCTGTCCTCCCACTTGCTGCTGTGTTTACTGCGTTGTCTTCACCCACCTTTTATTGAGGAGCTTTTATTCTATTTTTAAATGCTTCTCTCAGCATTATTTGGTTGGTGATTCCCTCTTTTTTTCCCTTAGAAACTACGAGAATTTGGTCAACATGCTGCTAGACTGTGTGGAACAAAGAAATCTGTAAGTCTCCCTTTCTGTGCAGGAGGGATTTTTTTGGGGGGGTGGATTGGAGGTGGCTGCATGGCTGAATATCAGTGGCATCAAGAAGTGCCAGTAGAATAATCAGAATTTAGTAATTTTTTGGGGGGCAATCTCAAGGTAATTGTCCAAAAGCAGTCCTGCATAACATAGATTTTGGTAAAGAGATGAATGAATCTCGAATTTATCTTCCTTGGGAGCTTAACACAAATAACCATTTCTGTGCAAAAGCAGTGCATGAAATGATGCTACTTATCTCTGGCTCTGTTTTTTCTTTCAGTCCCTGGAAGTTTGAGCACATAAGCATTGGCTTTCTGTCCCTGCTGCTGAGGGATGACAGGATCCTGCCTGTGCGGGCCATCAGGTTCTTTGTGCAGTGTCTCAACCACGATGCAATTGTTGTTCGTAAGGTAAATCCCTCATAAATCTGCTTTTTTTTTTTATTGTGCACCTTGGGGGGGCTCCCAGCAGGGTCTGGGGGACAAAAATTCCTAATCCCCACAGATTAGGCACTGCCGTAGCTCTGACAAGATGTTATAAAGTCTGGAAACTGAAGATGTGGGACACATCTTTTCATCCTGATTTAATTCAGAATTAATTTTTACAGATGTCTGTATTTTCCATCTGCAGCTCATTAAAGGGAGCCATTGACAGGTTATATTTGTACTTTTTTTTCTCTGTGAGGCTTGACAGATCCTTCTGGAGGTGTAGGGGTGTGGAGGAGGTAATTAATACCCTTTTCTTTAATTCTTCCAGGTGGCCATCTCAGCAGTGGCTGGTATCCTTAAGCAGCTCAAGAGAACACACAAGAAAGTGCCCATCTGCCCTTATGAAATAAGTAGGTTTTATTTAAAATAATATCTTAACTAACATGTATCCTAACATTTATTTTTCTGACTCAATTAAACATAGAATCACAAGCTTTTAATTTCTCTCTGGTTGGTCATGTCCTAAACAAACCAACCAGGCATTTGTCAATTTTGTTTCCTTTCTAAGGGGTGTTTTATTTGTATTAATTTCCTAAACAAACTAAACAGGTATTTGTCAGTTTTGTTTCCTTTCTAAGGGGTGTTTTATTTATATTAATTTCCTACACAGACCAACCAGGTATTTGTCAGTTTTATTTCTTTTCTAAGGAGTGTTTTATCTGTATTAATTTCTTAAACAGGTATTTGTCAATTTTGTTTCCTTTCTAAGGGGTGTTTTATTTATATTAATTTCCTACACAGACCAACCAGGCATTTGTCAGTTTTATTTACTTTCTAAAGTGCTACATTTACATTAATTCACTAAACAAACCAGGTATTTGTCAGTTGTTTCCTTTTTAAGCCCAGTGTGTATTAAGCCATTCACTTACCTGAAGTGAGTGAAAACCTGGGAAATAATCATTCTCCTTTCAGAAAATCTTATCATTTGTGAGAATAATTTCTCTCTCTCCTTTTTATTCTTTTAAAAATAACTTCCAAATGGCACATTGATATAAAACTACTCAGAGAATCTCTTTGTTTAACCTCCCAGGGCAGATCTCTGTGCAGGGGGCCGGGGAGACCTAAGGAATCTCCTTAGATGAAAAGATTAATTAAATTTAATGAACAATAAGTGATACTATCTGTTGGGGTTCTGTGTGCCCAGGTGGGAGCCCCAGGCCTCCCAGCAGCCAGGCTGGGGACAGACCAGACAACCAGTGGCTCCACTACGACAGCCAGAGGCTACCAAAGACCAAGGAGGCTTGGGAGGCTTGTTGCTTCGTGGAGAAGACCCACTGGGGCTACTACACCTGGCCTAGGTGAGCATTAAAAGGGTTCCAGAGGATTGGCAGAGTCAGCAGGAAAAGCCCTGTGGAAATTAAATAATATTTGCTAGGTTTCATTTCTCTTAATTGAAAAAAAAAAAAAAAACCCCAACGATTTGTGCTTTGTGCTCCTTGGTTTTAACACTTTTGGGTGGTTTCTGGGCTTGTTTTGGGGGGGTTTGTTGGTTTATTTTGATTTTGTTGTTGTTGTTTGGGGTTTTTTGTTGGTGGGGTTTTTTTGTTTGGGTTTTTTTTTCGTTTGTTTGGTTTTATTATTTGTTTTCTACCTGCTTCTCTAATTAGGTACTATAGGCACATACTTCATATGGCTGTTTAACCACTGCTTTTAAAATCAAATCTGCCTCTGAAAAGTACATAGTTGAGAAATATGCAGAGTATTCCATCATTAATAATTCTGGGTTGCTTACTGTAGCAAAACCTTCCTAAAAACAGGCTCAAAAGAGCATTGACAACAACAAAGTGAAGTTTTGCTCTGTTGGAGTTGGTAAATCCTATTTCATATAGAGAATATAGTGATATTTTCTACTTTGAAATGTGTTCCATTATTATTTTTCAGTAGTAGTAGTATTGATATTGTTATGATGATTATTACACTCTATGATTATATTATTATTATTAATAATAATAATTATTCTTTTCAGAACTATGACAGTTTATGCTCCAGTTGAGCATCAACCAAAGCTTGGGCGGAGGAGAGATGAGTTAACAGAGGTAAGAATTTGTTGTTTGGGGTTTTTTTGATCTCCTTTCTTTTTTCAGTGTTGTCCACAGATTACTGTGGAGATAAAATTCCCTTCTCTTTTTTAACCCTCAGTATTGCTTCACCTTTATTTTGCTTAATTGCAAGATAAAGATTGAGCTCCACTACCTCATTTTGTGTGGATATAACCATGTTTTTAACAAGCAATAAATAACTATTCTGAAAACTACCTCCCCACAAGATATTTTTAATCCTGTTTTTCTGCCTCATTTCCATGCTACTGTGTTAACACCCAAGAAGAAATGATTATTTTAATGTCTTGCAGCTTCTCTGTCAGAGATCATGGAATAATTGTATTAATGAGCACTCTCTTGTTGCCTTTCCAGTCTTTACCTTGCTCTGAACTCTGGGAATTGATGACTACTTAGTAGGGGTTCTGCTGGTGAAAGGAAAGACAACCCAGAATCATTAATGAATATAAAAATCAGAAGTCTTACCCAATATTCCCTCTAAAATGAGGGAGGGAATGGCTGAGTGAGGCATGGTTTGTGCCAAAAATAGAATTAAAAAGAAGAATGAGACCTGGGAGGGTTTAGGTGTCGCTGTGACAAGCACCTCAGAGCTAATCCCTGTTTTTATTTTCTCTTACAGGCAGAACAAGTTATATTTGATCACTTCTCTGATCCCAAGTTTGTGGAGCAGTTAATAAAATTTTTGTCTTTAGAAGACAGAAAAGGAAAAGACAAGTTTAACCCTCGCCGATTTTGCCTCTTCAAGGTAACTGGAGTTCAAGAACTCAGTTGCTTCCATTCGGGAGAGAATTATCAACGTGTGGAAAAGCCACGTGTTACTTGGCTTCTACCCACTGTTGCAAGTTGATTTTTCTATGATTAATCCTGCTAAACCTCTCTTCTGATTAATTAGAGTAATATAATATATAGGACACTTGTGTCTAATTCTGCTACAAAAGCAAAGTCGTTTCACTCTCTGCACATTCTCTGCACTTCACCATCTCATGCTCTTCTTGCACAGAGAGTGGTTTCGAGAGATAATTTCATATTCTGATTTCCAGGGCCTTTTCAGGAACTTTGATGATGCCTTCCTGCCCGTTCTGCAGCCCCACTTGGAGCAGCTGGTGGCAGACTCCCACGAGAGCACCCAGAGATGTGTGGCTGAAATCATTGCTGGCTTAATCAGAGGCTCTAAGCACTGGACCTTTGAGAAGGTGCTGAACTGGGAGAGTTGAGTGATTCGTGGAAGTTAAGGAGTAAACTTGAATTACTACATCAAACCTGTGAAGCTTAGGGGGTTTCATGTCACCTACGTCCAAGAAGGGACTGGAAAATGTTACTATATATAATATTATATATGTTATTTTTAGATCTATAGAGTGCTTTTATATATATTATAGTCATTTTTATATGTATTTATACTTTTTTTTATTTAGAGAGAGTGCTTTTATATATATAATAGTGATTTTTATATGTATTTATACTTTTCATATATATAGTGCTTTTATATATAATAGTAATTTATATATAGTTGTACTTTTATATATAGTGGGTTTATATATATAATAGTCATTTATCATACTTTTTATATATAGAGAGAGTGCTTTTATATATATAATAGTCATTTTAATATCTATAAATAGTGCTTTATTGCCAAAGTTTGAGCACAATTCACAGCTTGATTTTTATAATTCTAGGCATTAGTAAAATGCTTCAAGATTAAAACTAGGAACAAACTGACATGGTTTATAATTTCCAGTTGGAATAAGTGCTTGGACTGTTACATCCTTATTTAGTCTAGGCCTGGCTGGCTGGATTATCTTCAGATGAACTTCTATGCTGGAAAAGAATTTGGGGAAGAATTAAAAAGGGAGAATCAGTTCCTTAATAAACCAAACAATTCGAAGTGGGGGGAGGAGGAAGTCCTTGGTGTACAAGAATTGAAGTGTATGCAGTCTGGTTTTCCATCATTCTGAAAAGGTGGAAGGGTTTGTCTATTTAAGGATCAAATGGACAGTTTTTGTCTTTTTCACCTTTTTTCTGAGCAGGTGGATAAGCTCTGGAAGCTCCTGTGCCCATTGCTTCGAACAGCTCTGTCCAACATCACCGTGGAGACCTACAACGACTGGGGCACCTGCATTGCAACCTCCTGTGTAAGGACCCTGCTTCTGCTCTTGTAAAACAACACCCAAAGTGTCAAATTTTGACAATAATACATAAATACCAGCTCTAGGAGCAGAGATAATGGGAATGTTTCATCAGCTAAAACTGGGAGCTGGAAATCCAGTATAAAAATAACAACATCCATTTAAAATCTCAGGGCTTTGGGGGGAAATTTTGTTCTCTTCTGCCCTTTGCAGGCATATATGATATTTTAGAAAGGAAATAAAGCCCTAGTTTTCTTCCTGAGTATTTTAGAAGAACTGTGTGAGGTTAGTGGGTGATGTTGATGTGTGTGCTTGCTATATATTCAGTTTTGTGGAAGTTTTGGCACTGAAAACACACACTTAATCTTGCTACAAGCGTGCAGCTTATTATTTTGCTGTGAAAACTACATCTCAAGTTATCTTCTAACATACAGTAAGATTTCTATACCCTGAGGTGGCCTGGGGGTTGTGGTGTGTGAGAAGCAGGGTAAATGATGAGCCACAGACACCTTGGATCAAGAATTCTTTGAAATAGCTCAGCAAAATTCAGCATAGTTTGTCAGCCAGAACCCTGGCAATTAATTAGCAAAACTCAGACATGATTATTCAGATATGTCCAAAAGGAAGCTAAAATTCCTTCTTATTCTCATCAAATTGAGTGCAGTTCAAAGGGGGTTTCATCCCAGTGAGAATCATTGTGAAAAGACACTTAACTTTGCACTTGTTTTACAGAATAAGCCCAAGGGATGCAAAGAACATCTCTGTCAAAACCTTCCTTGTTTTATATACACTATTTACCCTTTAAAAAATCCCCACTTTGCTTATCTCTGATACTTGTGTCTTTCCAGGAGAGCAGAGATCCTAGGAAGCTGCACTGGTTGTTTGAGTTGCTGCTGGAATCTCCCCTGAGTGGTGAAGGAGGCTCGTTTGTAGATGCATGGTAAAATGGATTTTAACTGAATAAAGGAGGGAATTAAGGCATGGATTGAATGATTTGGAGCATATTGTGCCAGCTGACCTGCAGGAGCAGGGAGCAAAGTGCTGCTCTCCAGTTCACTTCCCCACACAATGGCAGGTCCTTCATTATTATTTTAAGGTGATTAAATCTCTTCAAGAGAATGTGAAGGTCTGGAACTGGCATAGCAGCAGCACTATTGTTTTGTTCAGTCATTTTTACCCATCTCTGCACACAAAGACACTTCTATGGCCTGGAGACACGGGGACGGAGCTTGTAGGAGGCTGGGGAAGGGAGGAACAGAGGCTTGGAGGGGTCTGGGGAGGGGAGGATGAGTGTTGGATGCCTAAGGATGGTGTGTTGTGCTTCCCAGCCGGCTGTACGTGCTGCAGGGTGGGCTGGCCCAGCAGGAGTGGAGGGTGCCAGAGCTGCTGCACAGGCTGCTCAAGTACCTGGAGCCCAAGCTCACCCAGGTCTACAAGAACGTCCGGGAGAGGATAGGAAGGTCAGTGCTCTCTTCCACAGCTCCTGGGCTTGGCTTTTCACTTTAGTTGGGGTAATGGAGCCTCTGGGTAACTACACTGAAGTGGTGGCTGCTTATCTCTGTGTGTAAGCAAAATAAATTACTGTTACCAGGCTGGCTTCAGAAACTTCAAGTGACTTCTCTGGTTTTGTCTGTTGTTGTAGATGAACTATTGTGTTTGTGTGTGATAGCTCTAATGCTCTTAAAACCAAACTCCCAGAGAAAGCCTCCCAAAACCAAACTCCCAGAGAAAGCCTCCCAAAACCAAACTGACACCACAACCCAAAGTTATTATGTCTAAGCCCCTAATAAGCCATAAATATACAGAGGATCCTTTAGAGAGCATTTTATTGGCTTCAATCTGTTTGGGGGCAAGGGGAGTTGTAGCTTAGTGATTGTCTAACCCTCCTTAATCCAAACACCTACAAAGAACCTGTTTGAGAGGCGTTTGTTTTCAGATAACTTTGAAATGAAGATAATAGGATATTTTCTATAAATATTAAACTTGAAAGCTCAGCAGATTGACCTCAGGTGACTTTTAGCTGTGCTCTCTAGCCAGTGCTCCTGCTAACTGGATGTTCCTGCTTGCTCCGTTCCCTTTCTCTAGTGTTCTGACCTACATATTCATGATAGATGTTTCCTTGCCAAACACTGCTGCAACTAAATCCCCTCGTGTCCATGAATTTACCACCCGCATACTTGAATGTCTGAAACCCCTCCTGGAGGCAGATGAGGAAATCCAGAACCACGTGATGGAGGAGAATGGAGTTGGGGAACAAGACGAGCGCACTCAGGGCATTAAACTCTTGAAAACGAGTGAGTGACTTCAGGGGGTTAAGAAATGGGGGATATTTCATGCACATAGTGGTTGTGCTCTGCAGATAATACAGTTGCAGCACATAATTTCTCCTCTCAGCTCTGTGCTGCAGCAAGGAGCCTGTTGTTTCAGGACTGAGGTTTATAAAATCTTAACTTAAGTACCAGTATAGGTCCGTTATGGTGTGTAAAAGTCTTGCAATAAATTTGGTCTCCAAGTTCTTTTGGGATTGTTTTGTTGTTATTATTATTATTCACCTTCTTACTCAGTGATCATTTCTCTTTCTCAGTTCTGAAATGGTTGATGGCAAGTGCAGGACGCTCCTTCTCTACAGCTGTCACAGAGCAGCTCCAGCTTCTACCCTTGTTTTTCAAGGTATGTGCTTTAATTAGTCATGTTAGATTAGAAAGGGATTCTATCTCGAAACCAAAGGTCATAAATAAAAAGAAAATCTATGCTAGTAATTAAAAACATGCGTACCAAAGAGGACCAAAATACTTTTTATATTCTTACGTATCTTTACAGCTGATAATCCAGCCTTTTAAATGGTTTCCTGGCAATAATGATTTGTAGGTGAATGTCCTGTCCATGTGTAACTTGGGGGGAAAAAGTGTTTAATTCATGAATAAGTGCATGTTCTTTTTATTCTGCTACTTAATCTTGAGTTGTTTGCTTTTGTTCCATGATTACATAGTTCTTTCTAAATGGTACTTGTCTTGTTTTTCCTGGCACCTCTAACCCTTGTGTTCTTTGGTGGAGCTGGGCCAGTTTTGAACCTGCATCTAAAATACTGGATTAATTGGATTTGATACCAAAAGAATTGCAACAGGGAACCCAAGTGTTGATGGCACCCATTTAATCCTCCTTAGGAGCTTCAAACTAACCAGGCTGTTTAGATAAGTAATAGATGGTGCATGGAACAAGGATCTCTTGATTCTGTTCGGGGGTTTTTCCCCCACAACTTATTGCTGAGGATAATTTAGCATTATATTGATTGATTTTCCCAGTGAACTTAGTCTTTCAGTGTTATATTGATAATATATTCCCTAGATAACTGCCCTTTCAGGAGATGAAACTTTCTGTCAGGATTTTACTGTTGGCAATGGTTATTTACTAATGGTAAATTTCCCTCTCTTGTCCTATAGATTGCACCAGTAGAAAATGACAATAGCTATGATGAGCTCAAAAGAGATGCAAAGATGTGCTTGTCCTTAATGTCTCAGGGTTTGCTGTATCCTCAGCAAGTGCCTTTGGTACTTCAGGTGCTAAAACAAGTGAGTATGGGCTCAAGAGCTTAAAGCTGCTTCTTAGCACTGAGCTTTTCCTGTTTTAAATACGATCCCATAGCTGTGGTCTGAAGAGGATCAAACACTGATTTTCTTAGAGGTGAAAGAGTTTGTTAGAAGTGTTTTAAAACCTTCTTAGAAACAGCAAATGTGTTTTGGTTTGTTTCCTACCTGTGAATATTCTGTTCTATTAACTATTATAAATATTCTGTTCCTACCTGTTAATTCTTTGATAAGGAATGGAGCAGTGTTCTAATACATTAAGATTTGGTCCAGTAGTGGATCAGTTTAAGCCAAACATCTCCTCATGAGCAAAACAATTCAACCTCCAATTTCAAAACGAGTTGTCATCTAAAGAACTGCCCTTGAGTCTCTGCCTTTTTATAGTTTTAAAGTCTATTTATCAATTGCTTCTGCTTTCTGAGAAGCACCACAGATGAGAATGCCCTCCTGGGTTGAGTGGTTCATTCTCTGTGCAGTTTGTCCTGCCAGAAAGGCATTTATTTATTCTCTAGTCACTCAAGACTGATCTATGGCAGTAAAAGTACCTATTGCCAACTGTCTAAATAACAACTGTGTGCTTTGGAGTGCACGAAACAAAAAGATCTCAACAAGGGAAGTTGTTTGCAGCCCTCCCCCAAAGCTTTTCCTTAAATATTGTTGGTTTTACACCAGGTAGGTGCTTGCTTTCACCTTCCTGCTTGCTTTTTTTATGCCTGCAGACAGCAAGAAGCAATTCTTGGCATGCTAGGTATACCATATTGACCTACCTCCAGACCATGGTGTTCTACAATCTCTTCATCTTTCTCAACAATGAAGAAGCAGTCAATGACATCAGGTGGCTGGTCATAAAACTGCTGGAAGATGAGCAGCTCGAGGCAAGTAGCACCTTCTTTGAAATGCTTTGTTTCCCTTGACAAGTCCTATAAAGAAAGTAATGCTTGAAAATGAATACAGCAAATATTTCTAGCTTAGCTTTCTTCCTATTTTGAAAATACAACAGGCTTTAGGGGATTTATTCCTTTCATATTCCACTTTTTGTCGTAATATTGCATTCCAGGAAGACAACTAGTTAGAAGATAAGTCATTAATTATTTTTAAAAGTTGTGGTGTTTCTACTTTTTTCAATAGAAGGGAACATTGCTTTGTTTCATTCTTGGTTTAAGCACAGCTGAAATAGGGATATCATCATTGTACTGTAAGTATTAGCTTGGCTGTTGGTAGAAAGTTTAACTTCCAGCAAGGTAAAATGTGGAAAAACCTGCCTGGGTGTTACTCTGTAGGTCTGAGTCCCATTTAATAATGTTGTAGTGAGCTGGGAGGCAGCAACTTGCACCCCCAGAGTTGTTGTTTCCCCCTCCAGTCAGAGCACTTACCTCATCATCTCCTGTCATTGGGGAAAAATACCTTTTTATTCCCTGCAATACAGTTCACCTGGTTGTTTTAGAGGTACACAATGACTCCTCTGCACTACAGAGATGCAAATCAAGCAGCACATCTACATTCAGAACCACTCGGGGTCGTGTTGTTACTAGGGAGGCTTTCACTTGCCTCTGAAAAATATCTTGTTCTTTCTTGACAATAATTGGCAAGATGCAGGATCTTGCAGAGTAATTCCAGGGTGGTTTTTTGAGGCTGGGTTTTTAAGATGAGAATCTCCAGCTTTAACTAATATTTGGTGCTTCCAACTGCTGTTGCAGTTTAATTCTTTTATAAATCCATGTACTGAATTCACAGCACTGATCTTGCTAAACCTTTTTTCATATTACACTGTATTATTACAGCAATGACAATATCACCTCTCTGTATAAGTAGTTGAGTGGGTGGTGGTTTTTTTTTTTTTGTGAAGCTGTTGAGTGGTTTTGTTCTGACACATTTTGTAGACCTTGGTCAGTGAATTCTGAGTGAAAAGCCCCCAGATCAATGGGAAGAGGATTCCTCTGCTGCTGCTCTGGAGGGTTTAGATCCTCCAAGTCCTCCTCTGAGCTGTGAATTATTTCATGTCAGACGTGATGAATGATGAGCTTGTTAACGTGTGGCTTTAAAGGCTTTGTTTCGAGGTGTTCTTTCAGTTGGGTTATTAATTTAGGAGTGAAATTGGGTTTAATACAGTGACTAGTGATGTAAATGAGCACAGATCACTTGGGAGCTTGCTCACTTCCCAGCCAAGCCTCTTCCTATTCTGGCTCCTGCCTGAGCACATCGTGTTTCACTTAATGGCCTGGTTCTTGAGAGACTCAAATTGCTGATAACCACCACGGGGAGACTCTCACCTGGTGCTTCTTGAGCCATTACATAGCTCACGTTTGAATGATGTGTTGTAGACACTTCCATGGGATGAAGCCAAGTCCCAAGAGCTTATTGTTAACTTAGCAGGTTTAATTATGGCAGCACTTGCAGCTCTGCTTCTTGCTCTGTGGAGGTTCAGAACAGGATGTTCAGGGATCTAATTTATGCTGATGTGCTGCCTTGGATTCAGAGCGTTGGGAGGTGGTGGTTGTGCTCCAGGCAGACAAATGTTCTGTTTACTGTGACGTGTCACAGTGTGTCCTCTCCAAAAAAACCTGCTGGCTGCTCTCAGCATTTCAGCAAGCCCAGTTGGTTCTCAGGGCTCTAAATGTTGTTGCAGTTACTGAATCATTGAATCTTCTAGGTTGGAAAAGACCTTTAAGATCATCGAGTCCAGCTATAAGAAGTGGGAGTGAGTTTCAGGAGGCTCTAAGCATGGGTTTGTAGAGTTGTCAGGATTGGAAAGGACCTTAAAGCTCATCCAGTTCCAACCCCCCTGCCATGGGCAGGGACACCTCCCACTAGAGCAGGTTACTCAGAGCCCCATTTTTGTGGTTTTAGGTTTGGGTAGATGAGATAAATTCTAACTTTGTGGGTTTAGGAGATTCGGGTAGGTGACATAAATTCTAACTTTGTGGGTTTAGGAGATTCGGGTAGAGGAGACAAATGAGTAATCCTGAGGGGTTACACTTTTTAAAGTGACTGACGTATCTTCTAATCCACCAACAACGTGTTGTGGCTCTTTTAAAAGAAGTGGGAAAGGAGATCCATGGTTTGGCAAGGAGATTAAAACTTAGTTTGGGCTTGTTCTTTGTCATTTCCCTCTTCCCAAAGAGAAGAATGTTTGTCCAACCTGGAATTCTGATTTTAGAATCATAGAATCATCGAATCATCAGGGTTGGAAGGGACCTTCAAGATCATCTCGTTCCAACCCCCCTGCCGTGGGCAGGGACACCTCCCACTAGATCAGTTGCTCACAGCCCCAAAATGTCCAGGGATGGGGCTTCCAGCACCTCTCTGGGCAACCTGTGCCAGTGTCTCCCCACCCTCCTGGGGAAGAACTTCTTCCGAACGTCTCATCTCAATCTCCCCACCTCTAGTTTGGACCCATTCCCCCCAGTCCTACCACTACCCCACAGCCTTAAAAATCCCTCCCCAGCTTTCTTGTAGCCCCCTCCAGATCCTGGAAAGCCACCAGAAGGTCCCCTCGGAGCCTTCTCTTCTCCTTATTCCTGTAGAGGAAAGCACAGTGTCAATAATCCTGATGTAGGAGATAAGAGGATGATCTTCTGAAGGCGGTTTGGTAACTTGGCCTAGCTGGATGTGCTCAAGAGGACCTTTGTGTGTGGTGGGTGATGGTTGTGGTGTGTGTTGCAGGTGAGGGAGATGGCAGCCACCACGCTGAGCGGGCTGCTGCAGTGCAACTTCCTGGCCATGGACGGGCCCATGCAGGCTCACTTCGAGCAGCTCTGCAAGATGAGGCTGCCCAAGAAGCGCAAGCGGGACCTGGGCTCCGTGGGGGACACCATCCCTTCCGGGGGTAAGGGAACTCCTGCACACTCAAGGTAGCAGCTGAGGAAGAAATAGAGAATCATTGAATGGTTTAGGTCGGAAGGGACCTTCCGAGGTCATCCAAGCCATGGCAGGGACACCTCCAACTAGACCAGGTCGCCCAGGACCTCATCCACTATGTCGTGCTAAGACCAGGTCGCCCAGGACCTCATCCACTATGTCATGCTACACTTCAAAGCTTATTCTGCAAGCACTCCAGATGGAATACAAGCACTTCAGATCATCCCCTTCCAACCCCCAATATTTTATTATCAAGGATTCAGCAGTTACAGATTAATTTTCTTACGCATCTTCCATTGGAAATAAGAGGATCAGAGAACAAATCTACGGCTCTGTTGAAGCAAACAGAAGCAGTTTGGAGATCCTTCCACTTGTGTGAATTTATTTGGCTATAGGGTTTGTAGAAGTAGTTTTCTGTAGAGGCTAGAGAGCTCTCTACTGCAGCAGCAGGTTTTATTTGGGGTTTTTTTTTAAAATTCAGGGTCAAAACTCCCTCAATATTACTATCAGTGTGTAAATCTAATTAGATCACCCCTGCTTAATCAATCACTCTGTCCAGTCAGTCATTTCCATCGGTTTAAAAAGAGCCTTATAACCAATTTGAAGCTTGTCTCTCACTGAGGAGTGTCTCAGACAGCTCTGAGTGAGTCTCCTGCCCTTGCAGACCTGGTGAAGCGCCACGCGGGGGTCCTGGGGCTGAGTGCCTGCATCTTGTCCAGTCCCTATGATGTGCCCACCTGGATGCCACAGCTCCTCATGGATCTCAGTGCCCACCTGAATGATCCTCAGCCTATCGAGGTAAAAACACTTGCAGCACTTTTCTGCTCAATATAACCCCTCTCAATATAACCCCTCTCAATATAACCCCTCTCAATATAACCCCTCCCAAACACACTTGGCTCCTTCCTAGTTCCCCTTTCATAGAGGGGGTGGGGGGGGGAAATAGAAACCTATTAAGGTATCTAGAATGTCTTTTTTAATGAAAGATGTCAATCTGAACCCAAAAGTCACTCTGACCCTTTTAAAACAAGGTTTTATAAGCAGCCCTAGAAACAAGCTGTTAATGAAATAGTTGCCTTTAACTCCTTTAACAAAACCCTCTCCATTTGGTTTTGTTTTGTTGGCCTTTGCTGTTTTAACCAGAGTACCAAGCTTATGGCTGAAGGATTCCTTAGATTTAACAAACTTTGTTAGGGTGTGCTTTACTGAATTGAGATGGGACTTTTCTCTTCTTAACTTAATAATAATCTTAATTATTTTAATAATGAAGTTAAATAAGTTCCCCTCTGCATGTCTCCTCCTCTTGGTTCTTCTCTGCACTTGGTGATTCATCAGTTCTTCCTCATGTTTGGAGACCCAAACCATTGGTTTGAAACCCCAGAGGAAGAGGGGGGGGAAGCATTAACTTACAAGAATCTCTTCATTCTTTTCAAACTCAAAATCACAGGTCAAAGAATCCATTTTATGGGAATGTTGCAGTTGTGACAGTGGTCAAAAGACTGTGAAAATAAAAATCCCAGGGCCCTTCTGACCTTTGCAACTGCTCGGACACTTTACTCAGAGAGGATTTTCATAGTATTGAGTGTTTGTTTGTCACGGGGGGTAGATCCCTAAGTGCTTGTGTGCCCTGCAGATGACTGTGAAGAAAACGCTGTCGAATTTCCGGAGGACCCACCACGACAACTGGCAGGAGCATAAACAGCAGTTCACAGATGACCAGCTACTAGTGCTCACTGACCTCTTGGTCTCACCCTGCTATTATGCATAGAGAGGTGAGATGATTGCTTTTGACATGACACCACCATCAGCCTGAAATCTGGTCTAGCACAGGGAGGAAGGAGAAATCCTTTAACCGCAGAGCTGGCTGTAGCACCTCAAGATGAGGGTTAAACATTGTCCATCTCTTTGTCCCTGCCTGACACTGGTGGTTTAGCCAAGACACTCTTGTTTTCCTGGCTATTGATGTTGCTTTTCTCCATTCTGTGCCAGTTGGCTGCCTTTTAAATGCCTGGCAGTCTCACTCCCTGCTGCCTCTGAGGACTTTAGCCCAGTATCTCACCTCCACCTCGCCACGAGGAACGGCTGCTACCAAACTGGTTCCTCTGCCACATTATGGTCTCTTCAGCCAGGCATGTCCCCAGAGAGTGAATCCATTCCTGGAGTTTCTCTTTGTTACGCTACAACGTTCAGATCTCTGTTGTATTGTGATGTTTTGTGGCACTATTCCAAGAGAAGTTTGAATTTACATCTTCATCTTGTTCTGTGGTGATAGCGGGAGGCAAGAGTCTTGGTGTGAATTCTCCTTGTGAATTCTCCCTTCTTTCCTTGCAGGTTTCTCCTGGAACAATGAGGATGTAGGAACCTTTCTGTGAAATAAAGGAAACTCAGAAGAAATTTATCATGTAGAGAAACTTTTTGTGTTGGAAACCCCGATGCCTGATCAAAACCACTTTGAAATCCAAACACCAAGACCTGGTTCTATTCACAAAGAACTTCACAAACCTCCCCGGGGAGCAGCTGTGGGAGCAGCTCCTTGTCACTGCACCTGCAGAGCCCAAGCGTGAGTTGATGGCAAGACCCTTCTGGTTGGCCTGCATCACACACCAGTCTTGTTTCACCCTCTTGTCCTGCCCCTTCTGCCCAGCTCTTTCCACCATCAGTGTCACACAGAACCAGCAAGTGCTGCAGACCAGGATACTCTCAGTGAAGCTCTCCAGTTCTGTTGATGCAACTTCTTTCCTGGTCAGCATCTGCTGCCAGGAGCCTCTCTCTCTCTCTCAGAGTTTATTTTTCACTACTTGGATCATCAGTCCACCTCAGGGCAGGGTTGCCTTTTTCTATCTTCCTTCTCCAGATGTAAATAGCTGATCTTCTCTGTGCAGCACAGGTGCCAGCAGGATGAACCATGGGGGGTGGAAGCTCTTGCTGCCTGGCCAGGTCTCCATAGGTAGCTTGCCCACGCGTGGAATAAACATCAGTGATTTCTCTGCACATTTTTAAGGCTGAAAGACTCTGGGTGTTTCCACACAATTAGAGCCCACAGAGAGGAGAGATGACAGACTATCAAGAGACAGCTGAACTCCCAGAATGGAACGTGTGTGCAGTGTGGGAAGGTGCTGAGTGGCTGACTCTTAACTCGTGAGGATTGTCCCTGTCTGAGCAAGCATATCTTGGTGGAAGATTGTGGAAGCTCTGTATCTGTTTTTCTTTTTTTTTTGCCTGCAGCTTTGTTGAGAGACTGGTATCTATTGGCTATTTAACACCATGTTTAATATGTGTTACATAGTTGTACAAGACTGTATAAATTGTAGAGGCATTGCATTGACAAAGCATTGTACAGTTTGCAACCTTTTACATAACACCATTGTGAGATTAATTTGTAAAGATTCATACCTAGGTGTTAATAACAGTAGTGGTCCTGGCTTTTGTATCAAATCAAATGCCATTATTAGTTTTTTAAATTATTTTCTTTAACAGACTATCTCCTCACATCCCAGGGGCTGAGGTTTTTGCTTTGGTTTCCTTGTTATCTCATTATTGCTCCGTCTCCTTCAGATCTTACTGCAACACTTGTGGCCACCTCCAGCCGCTGCCACCACATGGTTGGGTGTGAGGAGCTCCTAGGATGGGAGGTACCCTGAAAGAACCCCTCAGCTGGTGTGTGTTCCTCCACTCCCACACAGCCCTGGGGGGGGCACTGCTGCTTCTGAGTGCCCTCCCTGCCCGGGGTGAGGCTCATCCCAGACCTCCAAGCACAGCAGTGTTCACACCATGTAACCACTCGATAGCCTAGTGCCAAAATCATTATCTCAATTGTGTACGTAGCTTGAGACCCAATAAATGGACTGTTTGTAACATTGGCATTGCTCTGCACTCCTAGAGTGGAAATTCATTCTGTTGAGACTCAAACTCAAGGGGTTTTGAGCGGCTTGTGTGTGTTGTGGGGTTTGGCCTGGAGTTAAGGTGATGTCATGGGTTAATTAAAGCTCTAGGTGTAATGGCTGGGCAACCAGCTTTCCTATCAGCCTTACAATATCTTGTACCTGGTGAGGCTTGCCAGAAACCTCACTGAAAATTGGAGTGAGCGGCTGGAAGTGGAGGGGGTTTGTGGATAGAATTAAAAAGGAAAGTGTTTGGTGCAGAGGATCATCTTTAAAGTGTGCGTTGGCTGATGAGCAGCTGGAGCAGGTCCTGTATGTGCTGTTTCACCTCCAGCTCTAGGATCCAGCTCTGCTGCTTCATACTGTAGCTGGGAGTTTCTTTTCTGAGCTACCTCTTGTCAGAGTGTAGCTGGAATTGCTGCAGTTTGAGGATCCAGTGTTGTGCAGAGAATCGATCCGCAGTCGGCTAGGATGGCAAATAAGGAGGTGGTGCTAATTCACAATAGCTGTGTATAAACTGGCAGTAATAGAGCATCTGTTCCAAGTGCAGTTGTATAGGATTAAAATATACCTATGGCAGTGTGAACAGACTTGTACTGAGGAATTCTTGTGGGTGAAAGATTGTTAGTCTCCTATTCTAAGAACAGAAGAACAATTTGGAGTTCTTCATCAAATACCACAACTCCATTGCCACTTTTATTGCCTAAATTTGATAAAAATGTCTAAGAGAATTTAGTTGAGTAAGACTTGAACTTTTGGGTGGCACCACAGGCTCAGCAGTGGTGGGTTGGTCAGTACCAAGTTGAGCTAATCTGTATATGGATTTTTTTTAATGCAAGAGGCAAAGGAATGAAGGTCATTTATTTGTGATCCATCATGTTATGCCTGTATTCCTTGTACATCCAGGTATCTGCCCTCTCATCCCTTGTACCTTTTTCCCACCTGCATGGTGCACAGGGGTGATGGCTCCTCAGTTTTTCACAGTTAGGGGAGTTTCACCTCCAAGATCCCCCAGCTCCCTGGAATCCTGCAGCAGTCTCCAGCTTCCTTTATCCCTCTGCTCTGGAAAACATAATAAACTGGTAAGATACAAAAGAGGGGGGGAAAAAAACCCAACTTAGTAGAAAGTTTTGCTGGCTGTTGGCCTTGGGACATTTTAACTTTAACCCTGCTGGGAATTAGCAGCTGATTTGATTTACATCCTTGCAGAAGGAAGTTAAACTCTGTGGAAGATGTAGATATTACTAAGCTGTTCCAGGCAAGGCACACACATGACAGGCAAATTGTACTGAGGGTTATTTCTCTCTCTTGGTCAACAGGTAATTCCCAGAGCTATTAAGAGAGATTTAGAAGGGAAGGTCCGTGAGATGAGAGGGGAAAAAACAAGGTTAGTGTTCTGTCCTTGGGAAGGAGAGCGACTTGTAGTGAAGCAGTCTTGGCTCAAGAGTGGTCTCAGCACAGATAAAAGCTTAGGCTGTTGCCTACAAAGATTATGAGCAAAAATACCTTTGGTTTCTGATGGATTAGAGTTGAGTGAGTACACCCAGAAAGGTTCTGTTAAGAGTATCCATTTACAGCTTTTGATTTATTCTCTCCTATTTTATTTCTATTTTTCTAGGTTAATTTCCTCTCTTATTATTCCAGCAGCTCTCCCTTACAACTCTTCTGTTGAAATCATAAGGGACTGTTCTTAGGCTGAGATAGGGGCAGGTTTCCACAATTAATTTCCAGTTTCTTGTGGTAAATACCTGCAAAACTGGCACTTACATAAAAATGTCGTGATCAGGCAGCTCAGGGTGCTCTGGTGTTTATAAACAAGAAAATTCAAGGAGGGAGAACCCAGTTTAAACAACTCGTACTCAGTAGGGCCAGGATTCACCCCCAGAATTCAAATTAACCACGCCTGGAGAACAAAAATATAGGTTAGAGTGAAAACCAGAGTGATTGCCAAGCTGAGAGAGAACATAGCTTGGAGCCACAGGAAACCATGGGTGTGATGGTTGGATTTTTGGGCCTCTCTCTCCTCCTGTATGTTTTTAGGAACAAAACCAAGGCCACAGAGCCCAGTAATCAGGCCCCGTCGCCAGCTGGAAAGCATGTTTAGCATGCAAGGCTCATAGGCTGGGCTGCTCTTGTGAGTCACACGTTTACTAAAAAAAAATCACTTTGTTTTGGAAAGAAATGCAGCGAAAACCGAACAAGCAGGCAGCACTGACAGGATCCCAGGCATCAGCCCAGCACTCCTGGTGCTGTCTTGGTGGTTCCTCAAAGCACCTACGTGATTGCTGGGGGTAGGGGAGGAGGATTAAGGCAATACACAGATTAATTTAGAGAATGAGTACCTGTAGAAACGTGCGGTATAAGACAAGTGCCCGGTTTTGAGTCAGAAATTCTGGGTCTACTTTATTTTCATAGCACTTTTCTGCCTTGCCTGGCTGGACTCTCATCTCTTGCAAGTGCCTGATGCTGAGGTCCCTTGGTTGTGTCTGCCTGGGCCAGCCCATGGTGGCTTGGAGAAGGTGCACGGAGCATTTCCTCAGCAGCAGTCCTTGTAAGTGTTTAAAAACCGTCCCTTTTAAGCATCTCGGACACTCTCCATCACTTGCTCGGTGATGACACAGGGTGCAGAATTCTGCCTTGAATGTTGCTGGGTCACCAGGTTGTGTTTTGGTGTTAAGTGGAGATGGAGGGACCTCGGTGCTGCTGGGGGGACCTCGGTGCTGCCGGTGGCTGTGACAGGGCTTGTGGCAAAGCCTCCAGCTGCTTCATCTCACTTCTCTGGTTCAGGGACGGGTGAGGGATGAGGGGCTGCAGCTCTGCCCTGTCCCCGAGGAGGAGGAAGGGCTCCTGGCGGTGCTTCTGCAGGAGGCTGGGCAGGGCCTGGGACACTGGGTGGAGGGGAATGGGGAGAGGATGATGGAAACCGTGGGCATCTCGGGGGTTGCAGCAACGCAGCCGCTTCCCCGGAGCACGCCCGGGAGCCGGGGCTGGAGCCGCGGTGCAGCCCCCCGGGGCTCGGCAGGGAGCGGGAGGAGGCTGCGGCCATCCCCCGCCCATGGCACCCGGGCGAGGCGGGAGGGGTTGCGGGGCAGGGGTTGCGGGGCAGGGGCTGCGGGGCAGGGGCTGCGGGCCCGTGGGCTCTGCCGTGCCTCCAACGCGGCGGCGGCGGCAGCGGCGGCCATGGCGGGGCGGGCGGCGCCATGTCGGGGC
>VYZX01010384.1:117214-138484 GCA_013401335.1 Brachypteracias leptosomus
ACCTCATCGTCCTGCTCTCCTTCTTCGACCCGGCCCTCAGGAAATTCAGGACCAACTTCGACTTCATGATCCTCAACCTCTCCTTCTGCGACCTCTTCATCTGCGGGGTGGCCGCCCCCATGTTCGCCTTCGTCCTCTTCTTCGACTCGGCGCGGGGCGTCCCGGGCGCCTTCTGCTTCACCTTCCACCTCACCAGCTCGGGCTTCATCATCATGTCCCTCAAGACGGTGGCGGTGATCGCCCTGCACCGCCTGCGCATGGTGCTGGGGAAGCAGCCCCACCGAGCCGCCTCCTTCCCCTGCACCCTGCTCCTCACCCTGCTCCTCTGGGCCACCAGCTTCACCCTGGCCACCTTGGCCACCGTGAAAACCCGCGGCTCCCGCCTCTGCCTGCCCATGTCCAGCTTCGCCAGCGGCGAGGGGAAGATCATCCTCTACCTCTACGTCATCGACTTCATCTGCTGCGTGGCCGTGGTCTCCATCTCCTACGTCATGATCGCC
Organism: Brachypteracias leptosomus; assembly: GCA_013401335.1. Lineage (NCBI taxonomy): Eukaryota > Metazoa > Chordata > Aves > Coraciiformes > Brachypteraciidae > Brachypteracias > Brachypteracias leptosomus. Next base: position 117,715 of record VYZX01010384.1, read on the forward strand.
CAAGCCCTGCGGAGGAACGCCCAGGTGAGGAAGTGCCCACCCGTGGCGGCCGTGGATGCCTCCAGACCCCAGCCCTTCGTGGGACCCCCAGCCGCTGGGGCCGGGCAGGGCGTGCAGAGCTCCGTGCCCGCCTTGTACAGGAACCAGAGCTACAGCAAGGGGCAGCACGTCCAGACACATGGCTACACCAAGCACCCTGGCCAGCCACCGACCACCGCTGCTGGCCGGCTCCAGCTGGTGTCCACCGTCAACCTGGCCACAGCCAAAGACTCCAGGGCCGTGGTGACGTGCGTCGTCATCGTGCTCTCCGTCCTGCTCTGCTGCCTGCCCCTGGGCATCTCGCTGGTGCAGGACGTGCTGTCCAGCAGCAGTGGCTTCGTCCTCTACCAGTTCGAGCTGTGTGGGTTTACCCTCATTTTCTTCAAATCCGGATTAAATCCTTTCATCTACTCCCGCAACAGCGCGGGGCTGCGGAGACGGGTCCTCTGGTGCCTGCAGTACGTGGCCCTGGTCTTTTTCTGCTGCAAGCAGAAGACGAGGCTTCGGGCCATGGGCAAGGGCAGCCTGGAAGTCAACAGGAACAAGTCATCCCACCACGAGACCAACTCAGCATACATGCTGTCTCCAAAGCCTCAGAAGAAGTTCGTGGACCAAGCCTGCGGTCCCAGCCACTCCAGGGAGAGCGTGCTGAGCCCCAAGGCTTCTGCTGGGCACCAGCACTACGGGCAGAGCAGCTCCACGCCCATGAACACCCGCGTGGAGCCCTACTACAGCATCTACAACAGCAGCCCTTCCCAGGAGGGGAGCACCCCAAGCAGCCTGCAGCCTGTGCCCTCAGCTTTCGGGGTGCCCAAGCCCTACGTTGGCACGCACTACCACACCACCACCGACCCGGTGCGGGACCACGGCAGCGCCGGGGCCAGGCAGATCCCAGTGCCCTCCGTGTGAGCTCTGCACGGGGCTGGGTGGGCTCACCTTTGATGGTGCGGTGCTGCTGCTGATGGAGAGAAATGCCACCAATGTTGATATCCAGCTGTTTGCCTTTGAAGGGAGTGCTGGGATATCACCCCTGACGTGCTCTTGAATTGCTGTGGGAAGTCAGAAAGGGGGATGTTGTAGATTGGTGTTTGGCGTTGTTACTTGAGGGTGGGTTTGCCACCAAATTTTGCTGCTGGACAAGTCAAAAAGGTAATTGCTGTAACTTTGTGATTACGTCACGAGGCAGAACACGTCAGAGAACAGCGTGAGGCCGTGCCAGCGTTACCTGGTAAATGGCAAACTCGATGTATTTTTGAGAAGGAAGAGTTGGGAGGGTGGTTGTATGATGGTACTGGAGCTCAGACTCTTCCCCTAGCAGAGAGCTGGGAGTTCTGTTGGATGGTGTTTTGTTGTGCCAAGTGTCAGTCACAGCAAAAGTCCTTTCTGTTCCTGGGTGAAGCCCGGGTTCTGCTGAGCTACATGGCAGAATTCCCACCAACTTCAGCTGCAGTTCAGGATTTCAGTCTCTTCAAGACAAGGCATTTTACAAACAACTTCATGGTCCCGCTGGGGAAGGGCCTTGGAGAAGTGTTGTGGCACTGTGAGAAACCTCTGAAGTATTACATATATTAATTTACGTTTATTTTGAGGGTCAGTGGTGTTGTGTATCCCTAAATAAGAAGTATTTTGCAAGTGACAGTAACTGTGCAATACCAAATGAGGGGCTTTTCCTGAGGATAATGATGAATATTGCAATATTTCTGGTACTGATACACTCTTAGTTGTGCTGTCACCTCTGGAATTCTCTAATTCCTAAGTGGTTACTCCAAGAGCAGAGTTGCTGGTTGCTTTATTTGTCTATGACTTTGTATAAAAGCAGGAATCTGGGGGGAATTAATCCATGATATTCCCAACAGGTTGAACTGACAGCTAGTAACGTTTTTAAAAACTATCACATAACAAGACAGCTACAGGTTTTTGAGGTTTTCTTAAGAAGCCTGACATCAGTTTGATGTAAAGATTAATAACCTGTCTACTTACAAACTTTCTCTGTGGGTCTACACAGCGAGCAAATAACAGGAGTTGAGTATTTTTTATAAATCCAGCTGTTTGTGTTGTGGGAATTCCTTATGACCCATTTCAATTCCTGACAATTCCTGCTCTGAGTGGCCACACCTCAAAACAACTTCTGTGGACTCCAGCAGAGCCTCAGCATCTCCAGAGCAATCCTGCCACAGACTTTTGGTGCCTCGTGGCAGGGAAATGCCCCATCTTGAGCAGAATTGCAGCAACAGGAGGACGTTTGTCCTTTCAGAAACAAAAACCAGCCACATCATTGAGGTGATGTTGGTTTAGGTGACTGCACTAAACTGTTTTCAGGATTCTCCTGGAAGACTGTGCCATTATGAACACTGTTCTTTGCTTTACACTCTGAATTTGAATTAATTTGGAATAATTCAAGCCAGCTTTCTTGCAATAAAATGGATGTGAACACCTTTCTAAGACAAATGTAAAACTGGAATTATTTCTCTCTGCCCAGATACTTCTCTCTATAAGCAAATAAGATGCTTCTTTCTAAAGAAATGGTAACAAAAAGATCTTGTTTGGGTTTTCTATCTTCATGTTTCTCTTCAGTACTGATTTGGAGGGAAAAAAATATGTGGGATCCTGTCACTTTTGTCTTAAATTAGATGTTGCTGTGACAGGACCTTGAGCGTGGTTGTGAGATGAGGTCCTGTAGGTACTTTAGAGGAGTTGATGATGAAGACTGGTTTTAATGTTCAGCAGTTTTGGGGATGCAGGATCAGGGAAGTGCAAAACCTTTTATAAATCCACAGGAGGAACAAAATCCAAGTTGTCATCTATACTAAATAACTGTTCTGGGGGAGGTTTGTGGAGGCAGCAAATAGAGATTGGAGGTTGAAAATACAGAGGTACAATTTCTTAGAGGTGAGTCACAAGCTGAATTAATTATCACGTGATAGAGTAATTGTTTTAGGCTCTTCTGGAGTACAACTTGTCTTGTTTCCTTTAGCCCCCTTCTTGTGCCAGAGCCCCCTGCTGCTGAGCCCAGGAGCAGCCTGGCTGTGAGCTGGAGAAAGCAGTGATCTAATTGGGAGGGGAAGCAGCACAGCACTGGTGGAGGAGACAGAAAATGTCTGTGGAGAGGAGCTGGGTGAGAGAGCAAGCAGTAAAAAGGTGAATACTGAGTGGTTCAGAAAAAACTAGGTCTGTAGTTAGTGCAGGGTGTTAACAGCAGAGCAGGAAAGCACCTCCTGGATAGGAAAGGGGACAAATCTCTTGCTAAAGCACAGAAAGCAGCTCTTACCCGTGTGCTGTCGTGGTTCATGGCTCTCCTGCCTGTGCCCCCTGAAGCTGTACCAGGGCTGGGAGTCTGAGCTACAAGCAGAGCTTCTCCCTGCAGCCATTGCAAGCAGGACACGCAGCGTGGCTCCAGCTGCTCTTCCCTGCAGGTGACGTCTGCAGCGTTCTAGAAACGCTGGAAACAGCTGCAGCAAAGCAGGAACCCATGGAGAAGAGGCTGTTCCTCAGCACTCGGGTCCCAGCCCTTCTGATAACAGGCTTTTTATCAGCCAGAACAACCCACTAGTGACCTCTCGTGGGACTGCTCCGAGACAAACAGCAGCCTTGGCAGGAGGGAAACACAAACCCACTTTTATTTGACCACGACCCCTGCAGGTTCTCCTGCCTCCTTCATCTCATACATCTCCTGAGCAGGTCCATTCTCTGCCCTCACCAGGGGCTCGTTGGTTGTTTTCAAGACAGCCGCCAGCTGCCGCCAGAACATTTTCTGCTTGTGCTCCTCGGGGCTCCACTTCAAGTAGGTTTTCCTCTTGAGCAGCTTCCTGAGCTTGCTGAACTTCTGGGGCACGCTGTTGGGAGGGAGATCTTCCAGCACGATCATGATGAGGGAATCCTGGTTTTCGTTCAGGACCCGGTGCTCAGCAAAGTACAGCTCGTACTGGCACCAGCAGCTGTTCACGAAGCTGGGGGAGAGAACAAAAAGGACCTTGTGGCTGTTCTCTATGCAGTAGAAAATGTTACCCAGCACGGGGTGCCCCGGCTTGAAATCCCTCTCGTGGTAGCAGATCTTGAACCCGTCCATCTCCAGTTTTTCCAGCAGGTTCTCCTTGGTCCAGTCGGCATCGTGTTCGCTGTAGGAAATGAAGGCATCGAAGAGCTTGTTCTCTGGCCTCTTCTCATACTGCTTCCTCTTGGCCATGCACCAGTACCAGCCCATCTTCACGTACCACAGCCCATCGAAGCGCCAGCACAAGCCCGTCAGCAGCAGGACGACCAGGATGGCCACGCAGGCTGTGATGGCCATCTGGATGCCCAGGGAGCAGTGCAGCAGCGTGAGGTTGCTGCTCTCCACCAAGGAACCCCTCCTCTCGGGGGGGAAGCTGCACCTCAGGTTGCCCTGGCCTTTGATCTGCACCTGGGGCTTGTGCATGTAGACGTTGACAAACCAGTACAAGTCACAGTTGCAGAAAAAGTGTTTGCCTTGAACAGTCAAGAGGCTCAAACTCGTCAGCTGGCCAAAAGTGTCCTCCACGATGGTGGTGATGGCGTTGTCACTGATGTCCAGCTCCACCAGAGAGGCTGGCAGAGAGCCCCGCTGCAGGAAGGAGATCTTGTTCCCTGATAAATTGAAGTATTTCAGCATGGGAAGAGCTTCCCCAAAGCGGTCGGGGAGCTCGGAGAGGAGGTTGTGGCTGCTGTCCAGGTTGGTGAGCGCAGAGAGGTGGCTGGTGGGCTCCATCCTGCTGATGAGGTTCCCAGACACGTTCAGGCGCTGGAGATTCTGCAGGGCGTCAGTTAATGGCAAGAGGCTCAGCTTGTTCTTGCTGATGTCACACTGGGTTAAAGTCGGTGGGAAATACTCGGGATGCATGTCTGTGATTTTATTGTTCTGAATGCTAAATGTGGCCAGGTTGGAGAGAGATTTAAACCGAGGGGGGATCGCTTTAATATCACCGCTGCCGATGTCGAGGTGCTGCAGGGAGCCGGGCAGGTCGGGGAGCACAGCAATCCTGTTGCTGCTGAGGTCCAGGAACAACAGGGCCGTCATCGTGCCAGCAAACCACTCTGGCAGCTCCACGATGGAGCAGTTGGACATCTCCAGGTGCCTCACTGTCCTGGGGAGGCTTTCGATGGGCGTGCCAGCCTGGTTCCTGACGAAGGAGATGGCATTGATGTGCACGGTCCCGGGGGGCAGGCTTGGGGCTTCGTTGGTGACTCGTGGATGGACGGTGTAGATGAAGTGGTTTCCTTGCACGTACATGTTCTCCAAGCGAAGCAGTTTCGTAGCAAAGTTTGAGGGAATTTGGCTAATGTTGGTGAAGGACAGGTCGATCACCCTGATGGTCGGAGGGAGGCACAGGGTGTTCAGGCTGTTTATGGGGTTGTTGCTGATGTTCACAAACCAGAGCGTGTCGAAGGGGAATTTGCAGATGGCGTCGGCGTTTAGAATGTTAATGGTTAGTTTGTTGTAGCTGGCGTTGATGGCCCGCACCTTGGTCATGGGCAAGAACAGGCTGAACAGGGACAGGAGATCCATTTCCAGGTCGTTGTGGCTGATGTCAAGCTCCAGAATTTCATCTATCTGAGCTTGGCAGAGATCCGGATCCAGCTTCATCATCAGCTCGTCCTCAGAGAGTTTGCTGTGGGACAGGTTGAGTATCCCATTTACTGGTGCTCTACAGAGGTCAGAGCCAGCCGTGGCCGTTGGAGAGACTGTTTCGTTCTCTCCTCTTCGCAGAAGACTCTCTGGACTTCGCCTGAACCTTGGATGAACGTTTTGGAGGACCAGTGGGCCTCCTGAATGTGGCAGCTCCTCAGGGGATGCAGCAGACCCCAGAGCAGCCCCCGAGGGTTTGTCAAGGGGCTTATAAAGCTGCAGAGCCCCCGAGGCTTTGCTAGCGGGTAAGAGCTTCATCTGGGGTGGAAGACCTGGGACAAGGAGCTTCTCATCATTAAATGATAAATCCACAGAGAGGAGGCTGAGCAGACTCCCAAAGGCACCAGGCTCGATGTCCTTGATCCGATTGTAGGAAAGGTCTAAAACTTCCAGCGCCTCAAAACCTTCCAAGTCTCTCTTGGTTATTCTTTCAATGTTGTTATGGGAGAAGTTGAGAGCTCGTGCTGTTCTTGGAGCTCCTGCTGCTGGTACAGACGAGAGGTTTAAGTAGGAGTAGTTGTACAAGGGGGAGACCTGGGCTGGGGGGGCTCTCAGAGCTAGGAACCCATTTGCTCTGCTCAGGAAGGAAGAAATGAAGTAGAACTGAAGGCTTCCAGCCAGGATCCTCATTCTGGGCAAAAGAAATGTAAAAATCCGTCACTACAACGTTCTCTGTGTTAATGAATAAGTCTTAACAAAAGAATTCCTCATTTACTTGCAGGTACAGAAACTTTGGTTAGTTCTATCTGTGAGTCCCCTTTTATCTCCATGAAAAATCACAGTATTATTGTCGAGAGGTGTCTGAGAACGATTTGACAGCTTGATTTTCAACCCGGCCTGCCCCGGGTCTCTCTGGCACTAGTTTCCTGACACCTCCACCCCATGCCTTGTATTTTCTACCTGCAAACTCAGGTGAGCAGCCTGGAGTAATACATCTTCCCCTTTGAACCACCAGCCTTGGAACATCAAGTTTAACCGACGAGACAACATCCCAGCTCTGCCCCTGGACTCTCTGCTGCCAGCAGGACCCCCCCAGCCCACCCTGCATCCCTCCATCACCCAGTGGGAATGACCCGCAGCCCGGAGCCTACGCACACAGGGGTAAGGAAGGAAGCCCCTGGGGCATTAAAAGCATTGCAGGTTTAAGGCTGGAGGACTTCCAGCGACCTCCCCCACCCCTCTTACCCTCTTACCCCGCTCCTTGCCCCTCTCCTGGGCGCTGCTCCCCCGCTGGTCCCTGCTGCTGCCACCACGGCCTTTTGTAGCCCCGGGAGCAGCGAGGGGCGTGCCGGGACACACCGGGAACCGCCCAGGAACTGCCCAGGAACTGCCCGTTTTTGTGGGGCAGGAACCTCGGCAGCCCCCTTCCCCTTGGCAGGCTGCTGGGTTTGGGTTGGCACCGCAGAGCTTTCTTCCTGCTCAAACTCCGGCGTTTTCCCCGTCACTCAGCCTGTTGCTGAGGGGAAGAGCAAAGGTTGGAGCCGAGATGCTGGGAACGGTGTTGTGCCAAGGGACCTGCTGGCTTTGCTCCTACCTGGGCATGGCGGGGAAGCTCTGGGAGCACCAAGTGTGACCACGGGGTTATAAAACTGATTTATAGCTGCCGGGGGGTTTGCTGTGGGGTGTTGATGGGTCTCAGTTTGTTGTGGGGTGTTGATGGGGAGGTTTTCATGTTGGGCTCTCCTGCGTGGCCAATACAAGGTGCTGCAAAGGGAGCAGTTGCACCTTCTGCAGCCTCTGTAACTAGGAGGCTGCCAGCAGATTGCACAAGGTGTAGGGCTCTGTCTGTTCTGCTTTCTTCACTACTGAGCTGGTTTTTCCACTCTTTTGTAACTGCTGGTGACTGGAAACTCATGTGGCAGCTCAGAGGCTCCCCTGTCCAGGCCTGGGGGGCTGGAAAACCCCGGAGTTGTTGGTCCTCCCTTCCTGCCCCAGCAGGTCCTGGGAATGGCCCTGGAGTCACCCATTCTTCAGGCAGATCCTAACTTGCTGTAGCAGAGCAGACGGGGAAATCCAGAGTGTTTTGGAGGTGCCGGGAGACTTTCTTCTATTCTCTGTATCCCTTTATTCTGCTTTTATTTTGGGGATGGTGGAGGAAGAGCAGCACATGAGGAAGGCCTGTGAGTCAGCGGGGAGAGTGGCTGGAGCAGAACCACAGCCCCACAGGACTCAATAAAGAGATTTCATTCCTGGAACACACCTTCTCCCTCTTGTTCTCTGTCTCTCTGCAGGGCACGGGCTTTGTTGTGCTGGAGAAGCTGAACCTGCTCCAATCCAGGGAGGGCAAGCACCAGCCCGCAGGAGACCAGCCCTCCAAGGACATTCTCCTATGAAGGTGGGCTTAGATCTGGATGGTTCTTAGATCTGTAGAGCCACACGAATAAGGTAGTTATGACCAGGAGATGCACTCGTCTGCCCCCACCCAGGGAGGAGGAATAACACCCTGTGTCTCCACCACTCGAGGAGATCCTTCTGACACTGGGCATCTTGGTTTACCCCTTCAGCCAAGTCCAACTTCTCTGGAACTGTCTCACTTTGCACATCAAGTCACTGTCTGTCAGCTCTGCAGATCCTAGATAAATACTCTCCCTGCTTTTTGATCCAGTCTTGCAGCTAATTATTAACTTGTGAGTTGAAGTGACAATTAAAAATGAGCTGTAGAATTGTCTCAAGTCCAACAGCTGCAATGTTTGAGCGGCGCCTCTGGGTGGAGGTGCAGATAGAGAGGTGGCAGTAATGCCATGACTCTTATCTAGAAAACACTGGTTCCTCTCTGCTGCTCTTGGCAAGAAGTGGGTGCTGTGGTTCCTACACTGGCTGGGGCTGCACAGGAGGGAGTTTGAAGCATCGTGGGGTTTAGGTGCTTGTTCCTGATGTGTTTCCCACGTGGATAAATCCTGTGCTTTGGGGCCTAAACCAGCTCGTCCTTGGAATTCTCCTCCTAGAAGTAAACACCTTAGATAAGTGGCATGTTTCACTTTCCCCAGAGCTCTTTCCTTTGATGTAATTCCCTTTGACTAATTGCAGATGGCATCAGGCCCCTGGCTGCAGATTTGCTGCCTGCCCTGCACATTGTTTTCCACCTTGCTGGTTCTTAAATGAGTGTGGAAACAACTCTCCCTCCCAGGCTGGGAATAACCCCTCGGGCATGAATCACAGCAGAGCAGCCCTGCAGTCCTGCCTGGGCTTTCCTCATACCACACAAGGCTTGTTTGTCCCCATCTGTGGTGCCGGCAGGTTCCTGCACCCCAGGGCTTGGCTGGGAGAGGGTGGAAGCAGCAAGTTAATCTCAGCTGCACGTTTCTCTTAGATTCAGATGTGCTAGAACATAAAATGATGTTGGAATTATTATCTAGCAGCATCACCCATGCTCCGTTGTGCCCTGTGGGGTTTTTTGCATGCATCTCCCCTCAGTGGTGCTCTCCTAAATCACACATTGGTTGGGAAGAGGTTGGAAAGGGGAAGAGAAAAGAGTCGTCCTTATTTTTGTGGAGCTGTGGGTAGTTTGGACAGAGGGTAGGAAGAGCTGTGAGTGCGCTGCTTCCTGCACAGGGGCTGGGGAGGATGGAGAAGCAGGTGCAGATGTCACCCAGCAGCGTGGTTAGCTCGTGGAGGGGCTGGGGCTGCCTGGTAGGAGGCTCTGCTTCCCCCTGGCGTGGGGGCTTCCCTGCTGCAGGGAAGTGGAATTTGTTACTCTCTGAAAAATGGCTATTCTTGTATTTCCTCTGATCTCAGGGCAGGAAGGGTTACTGTGGTGTGGTTTCCCTTCCACGTGCCTCTGGCACGCTGGGCAACAGGCTGGTGAGGGTGGCCAGAGGCAGCCCTGGGGCCCACCTAGCACTAGATGTTCTGGCTTTCAGGCAAGGAAAAGAACTGAGGGAAATTTAAAGTCTGGAGAACGCTGCTTTCAATGGCTTCTCTTTTCTAAAAGCTACTGGCTAAATGCAGGATGGAAACGTAAGGAACTTTTTGCTGATTTATCTAAAGCTGGACAAGATTGAGGGGGAAAGTCTGGGTAGAAGATTCTCTCCCAGGGGAAAATAATCTGGGTAGAAAACTCCTCTCCCTTTTCCCGTTTCCTCTGTCACACTGCACAGCCTCAGAAACAGGGACAGGAGCAGGAACAAGGACTCTGGCTTTAAATGCTGTATCATCCTGCCACTGCTATTTTGGTTCCTTCCTCTGAGAGACAGTCAAGGGGGTTCTCTTGCAACAGCCTGGCTGTTTAACTTGCTATTCTGGGTGGCATTCCCCTTGTCATATGCCAGGTTCCTGTCCACCACCAGTGAGGAAATTCCTGTCCCTTGCACAAGACCTTCAGAGAGGAGGAAACGTAGGGGGCTTACAAATGACCAACACAGGGAACATGCCCTGTTGGCACAGCCCCCAGCACTCACCCCTTCCAGCACAGCCCTTACCCTGTGCTCCTACCTGCCCTGGGGTGGAACTGGGCTTTCTCTGCTGCCTCCACTGCACCCTCAGCCTGAGCCCTGCAGTATAAACACAAATAAACCAGTATAAACAAAAAAATTCATGGAAGGCACTTGGGCTGGGGGGAAGAAACCGCAGTTGAAGGGGTGTAAGAGAAGAGGAGGAGAGGCTGGGGTTTAACACAGCTCCAGGCAGTCACACTGAGGTGATGTCTGTGTCTGCACAAAGTGAGTTATGGCAGTAGAACCATTATTAGCGTTGCAGCAGCTGCTGAAGCTCCTCACCAGAAGTGCTGGTTTCCCATTCTGTTCCCATTCCATCGGCAGCTCAACTCCTCACGTGAAGCCAGCCCTGGTTTATTTTTGCCTTTTAAAAAGCTGTTTGGTTTTTGTTTTTTTTTTTACCTTGAGGATGGCTGTAGAAGGTGTCACACAAGCCAGGCAGGAAGTGCAAGACAAGATTTTAATCATTAAAAGTTTCTCGATAACCTCTTATATACACATAGTTATACACAGAGTGGTTCACGAGTCCCTCAGCTCCTCAAATCCTGCTGGTGAGGCTGGTGGCAAAGGCAGAGAGAGGCTTTGAGGCCACTGCACAGCCAGGGTGTTGAGTGGAGAGCCAGCGGGGTGGGTGGTGGGCACGGCTTGGTCGGGGGCTTTAGCTGGGCACCGAGAGGAGCCCGTGCTCGTCTGCTGTGTCCAGGATTTTACAGATGACTGGAGACTCCACCTGGGACAGAAGGGATCAGACATTAGAGACTGGGAGGGTGCAGCAGAGATGCTGAGGTTAGGGAGAGCAGATTACAAGAGGCACGGTGCTCAAGCATCACTCTAAAATTCAGTGAGTGCTTCTTACTCTGCAGCATATTAATGAGTATAATTAATATCGACCCCCCCCCTTCTCAGAGCACACGCAACCTCCAGTGAAGAGCCACTGGAAGGAAGGGGCTGTTGGAAACATCAGGAGCACCTGAACTGAGGGAATCCAAGTGTGTCATCACCTACCCCAAGGATGTATTGGCAAGAATGAGGCTCTAGCATGTATATGGTCACAGCATGGGGGGAATCAGACTCCTTGCATCTGAAAAGGGAAGTTTTGCAGTGTTTAGCAGGTAAGGGGCACAAAAGCAGCCCCTGTAATCCCACCTATCCGTGGCGTTTTTACAAGGCTGAGAGACTGAGCTCTCTGAAGGCAGCAGAGGCCTTCCCCTGTGACATGGGGAGCAGAGACGCCCCACCTCAGGTCACTAAAGAAGTTCACTTACTTCAATTTCACAGTCACCTGCCTTGGCTTGTCCGTAAGGTCACAAACGTCTCCGTTCCCATAGAAGTGAGACACCATCCTGCCACAAAAGAGGGCAAGGAAAAGATCCATATGCCTTGCTCTAGGGAGCTGACTGGATCTGTTTGCACAGGGGATGTTCAGAGGAGGGCCCTGGCACCCCTGGGCCCCACTGGTGGTACCTGACGGTCCGTGTCCCGTCCTCTCTCAGGGAGTAGGTTCGAGCCGCGTTCTTCCGGGACCACTCGATGTGCTCCTCCCTGCTCCAGGTACCCACCACCACGGATGTCTTCCCACTCTCCTTATCCTAGGAGAGGGACAAGCTGGTGAGTGCTCCTTGGGTGATGTGAGCAGCAGCAAGGCTATTTTAATGACCTGTAGGATTGTCATCTCTAGAGCAAGTCTGCTGCTGCCCATGGAACATGTTGTCCCACTCGGGACAAGCCAGGAGTGATCTTGTATTGGGGTCGAGAGCCAAGTTGCTGGTCTCTTCACAACCCTCTAGACCTTTTTCCCCCCCCTACACCCATCTCCAACTCTTTAAACATACCTCGTGGTACTGATGAACGTATTTCCCATAGCAGAATTCATACTTCCACCAACCAACACCCTAGAGAGAGGTAAAATCTGTGTTAAACCCAAACCAGCCACATCCATCTCCCCCCGAGCCTGAGCCAGGGGCTATTTTAGCTGTAAATCTCCATACCTCTTAATTCCCTGTCTTGATTCAAGGTTTGCACTGAGAAATCTCTCGTGAGACTAATTGGCAAGGGATGGACTACATGAGGTTAAGCAAAGACTCTTGGAAGAGCCACACAGGACTGAATTCCTTCCGCTATCTGTGTATATAATTTCTTTTAAATTCCTTTCTTTTCAATGATATATAATTTATTTTAAATGATACATAATTTCTTTTAAACTATCTGTATATATAATTTCCTTTAAAGAAATACTTCCCTCTTTCAAAGCCAGGAAGCTTCATGGTGCCTCTCCTCAGCTGGTTGTTCCCTCTGTAAGTTTTACCTGACTTTTTCTGAACTTTCATTAAGGAAATGAGCACTGACCAATTCTCATTGGTTTTGCTGTCTACTCAAATCAATTGGGGTTCAACAGCAGGGCTGAAAATGCCTTTCTGGCATCAACTTATGCAGAGCTTTGTTTCTCACCCCATGGAAGCAGTAGGAACCACTGAGAAATTCCTTGATGAGCTGGTCATCAGTCAGTTTGGAGATGTGGGTCGTTCCCACCGTTAGGAGTTGATGGCTTCCAACAGCAACAGGCTTGTGGATGGCAGAGAACTTCTCTTCTTTTGTTGAATGCATTTCTTCCTGAAGTGAAGAATGCACAAAGAGACCCAGTTAGATTTTAGATGTCCCTTTGCAAGTATCAATTATATGGATTTACTTAATACTGAGTGAAGCTGGGAAAGAGTATGAGAGTGTTAGCTAAAAAATAGTCAAAAACTTAACGTGCTTGTCAACTGTAGGCTAAGAAAGAGGCAGCTGTTTTAAATCAATAGCTCAAACTTGCTTTGTTTTCCATCCAATAAGATGATTTCAATGAGCTTAAAGATCCTTTGAAAGGCTGATGTGGGTCTTGCCCAGCTTTGTAAGAGAATTTACTCCATGGAACTGAAGGTTGGTTGTGTTGTGACATGGAAAACAGGTATTTTGGTATTTCAAAGGGACCCAAATCCTACCTCCTTAGCCCTCCTAAAAGGCATCTTCAGCATTTCTTGCTGCTTCTCCAGCTGCTCCAGGTTATGGGGTTTGAGGGGGGATCCTGGCAGGGACTGGCAGAAGATGTCGTTGACGGGGGAAGCCCTGAACCTGCCCAGACATGGTAACAACACATCACTTATTACCCCTTAAAGGAAAAACATATTGTGTTTAATTGCTGTAACTTTCTGGCTGAGCTGAGGTGGGTGTTTCTTTTCCTACGGCTTATATACCCATTATTTATCACTCTTCATGAGCTACCTCTGCAAAAAGCAGCTTCTCTCAGGGGAAAGCAAAAAAGATGGGGCAGAGTTGGTGCAGCTTTCCCCTCAGCTTGTGCAGTGAAGGCCTCCTGCAAACACCAATTAAGCCTTAAGAGAAAATACTAAAGCATCTGTAATATGCAGCAGGAGTTGTATAATCGTCACCACTGCAGTTAAAAGAAGCTGAAAACTTTAATTGAATGCTAGATTAAATAAGGCCTGCACCAAAGCAGCCCAGTTTTGTCTGAATTTTATTTAAACAGACAAATATTGCCTTTCACTGCCTTCCTCCCTGTCCCCAGTTTTATTGATTGATTTAAAATAAGTCAATCCGTGCCCAGATAAGGAGGAGAACTGGAACCAGTGGATATACTGCAGCTAAGTTAATGCAAGTGTGTGACTGGGTAGGATCCTGGGTGCAGAGGAGAGGTGCTGGCAGCTGAAGCTCTGCTCTGTGCTGTTTTGGGAAGGTACAACAGGAAAAGTGCCCTGGAAATGAGGTAGGTTAGTGGTAACTGTGGCTGGTGCTGAGCAGTTCCCAGCCTGCAGCCTCCACCCAGCTTTATTTACTGAGGTGAGGGCAGAGTAAAGGTCCAGCAGGGTTATTTGAAGTGTTTCCTGCCCTCTCTTCCCTTGGGAAGAGGGCAGCAGCTCAGGGCTTTGTTCTCCTCAAACAATAGAACAACTTCCTTGGCTGCTTTCCATTTTTCTGCTGCTAGAGGCTTAAAAGACTCACGTAGTAAACAGGTAATGGTGCAATAAATAAGTGCAGTACTACCAAACCCACCTATGTGAGAAAATTTATAATTGATACTAAATATTTAACAGCAGCATAACTAATAATTTACTCCAACAGGCAAGTGTTTATAAAGCACACAATTGAGGATTTTATCCTTTAGACTTTGAGGCCTGTTTGAGAACAGTGATTAAATGCTTGTTCTGAGTGAGCACAACATTAAATGTGGTTAAATACTCCCTTGTTCTCTCTTTTCTGAGAGCTCCTGTCCCCCCTTGGTTTGTGTGTCATCTCCACCCTGCTGTTCTGTCCACACCCCTTGAAAGGTCAAAAACCTGCACTATTGAGACTACAGGCATCTCTTGGATACTTGGTACAACTCGAGGAGGGGCTGAAAAGTGAATCTTAAAGTTGATTTTTGGAGGATGAACACTGAATTGTAAATTCTTGCCTTGGGGCAGTGAAGCAGGAGAGAGCAGCCACTGTGTGAGCACCTCACCTGTACTTCGGGTGGTTGCACAACAGAGGGGTCAGTATCACAACTTCATATTCACAGGTGGTCACTTCTGCCACGGAGAGAATCTCGTGCTTGGCTTCTGGGTGGCAGATGTACATGAGGGTGCTGGACCTGGGCAGGTTCTGCCTCAGGCTGCAGGGAGTGCCATTGCCCAGCTCCACCGGGTAGTACGGGGTCATCTGCCCCTCGATGTTCTTTGTGGGGATCTAGGGGAGAGAGGGGAAGAGGTCAGGACCAGGGCAAAGCTGCTGGACTCCTCCGAAACGAGTTATCACGCTGTGCAGAGGCGGCTCCTCCCCTCTGGAGATGGTGGTTCTGCACCATCCACACCTGCTCTGCTTCATTGCTTCCAGGGCTAGAAGCCAGGGAGATCACAGAATCATTGAGGTTGGGAAGGACCTCTAGGTTCAAGTCCGACATCTCCCTGACCCCCAGACCATGTCCCAAAGCTTCACATCTCCTAATTGTTGAACCCCTCCAGGGATGGGGACTCCAGCACCTCCCTGGGCAGCCTGGGCCAGTCCCTGACCACTCCTCCAGTGAAGAACTTCTTCCTAATGTCCAATCTAAACCTTCTCTGGTGCAGCTTGAGGCCGTCACCTCTTGTCCTGTCAGTTCCTTGGGAGAAGAGCCCAACCCCAGCCTCACCACAACCTCCTTTTAGGTGGCTGTAGAGAGCAGTGAGGTCTCCTCCCAGCCTCCTCTTCTGCAAGCAGATGTGAGGAGCTCTGCCAGACTCAGCTCAGGGCTGCCCAAGCACGTTACCTTCACCATGAACCCAGAAGCACCCCTAGAGTCACCCCAATACCTGTGCTACACCTCTTGGGGTACCCAGCCCAGGTTCTTCCTTACCCGCAGTGTCCCACCCCACCTCTTACTGTGGCTAATGAGGTTAATGATACATAGACAGTAAATCTCACTTAAGTAAGCTCTCTACAGTCTTCTTATCTTTCAGCTGGTAAAGGTTTTGGTGCCCAACAAATCAGGCTGCGGGCAGGACACTGACCTGAGACCCTTTTATCTCACCTACTGTGGTTTTCAAACCATATCACAGGCCACTGACTCTACCCTGAAAGCTGCTCCATGGTGAAAGAAGCAGAGAGACATTCCTGAGGCTAGAGAGTGAACGTGCCAGCACCTTCCCTTGCCATTTTCAAGTGAAACCAAAGGATTTTTCCTTAAAAACCAAAGAATTCTGCCTATGTGTGTCACTGAAGGTAACTATTCACAAACTAAATGGAGGCAGCTCTTGTTTGCACATAACCAAGAGCCACCCCAGCAGGACTTTTAGATTATCTTATCTCTAGTTGCAGCAGCTCTTGGTTACTTAAGCACCACACAGTGTGTTGTATATTCCAGAGATTCCAGGCAAACTGCAAGTCTAAATTCTTTACAGACTGAAGCCAAGACAACATATCATAAATACTGTCCAAAAAGAGTCAGTAAAAGACTTAATTTCCTCTAAAATTAAAAATCCATTTCTTGTAACTGCTAATTCCAACCCCCAACGTGCTTCAGGTACTTCCCTTGTTTTGCTGTAGTGGAGTTTTGGGGCCTGAACAATTGGGAATGTTCTCTAAAGGAGAAGGGAAGCCCAGAGTTTTATGGGATGGATCATCATCTTTCATGCTAAAAGATCTCACAGGGATTTTTGGGGGCATTTCTCCCTACCCAAAATGCATGAAAGGGGACTGGGATCTCTGAGGTAGCTGGGAAAATAACTGTTGTTAAGACTATGATGTGACTTTATGGTTCTGTCTGTTGCCTTCACAGAAGACAAGGGTACAACTCATTTAAGATTAGCAGCAATTTAATGTCAATAACTAGAAGGGCAAGAAGTTTGATTAGTGAGGCTCAATAAGCTTCCTGAGCTGGGACTGATAATCAAAAGTGAGAAGAGCACAGCTCAGGAATAGTTTCATTTTTTTGATACTTCTTTTGTAAGGAATTAATGACATGATCTCACCCTATATAAATGGCCTCTGCTCCTGACAGCAAAAGTTAAAATAGATGGTTTTCACTTGCCTCTTTTGCACTCTCTTTTGGATTTTCCTTCTCTTCTTGATCTAGGGAATAATTAAGAAGGAGGTAAGCACACAGACTGTGAACTGGAAATCAAATGAGATTACACACAGAGAAATGGGAGGTTTGGGTGTTTGCTGGCACTTTGTGTGCACTCTGCTGAGAGTCAGCTGGGTGGACTTGCAGGTGCAAAAGAGGAAAGAAAGGAGATAAAACAGGAATCTGCTTTCCAGAGCAAACAAAACGTGAGTCTGCATCATCTTAAACCAACTTGGAGGTTGTGGGACAGGCCCAGTCCAGCCCTGGGACCAGAGGAACGTGTCACTGCTGCTGTTCTGTGTGGGGAAGCTTCAAAGGGAGTGAAGTCCAGGCTGGGACAGGGAACAGGTAAGTTCTCCAGCCCACCCGCTAGCCAGCCTTAATTTTTAAGACCAGTAGCATGAATTGCTGTGCAGAGGTATAAGAAGAATCAGGCCCAACACCCTAAAAGACTCAGAGAGGATGACCTGAGGTACCTTCACACCCAACTTTTCAGCACCTGACCCCCCAAAAAACCTCAAATATTTTGTTTTCTCTACACCTAGGGAGGATTGGGCATCTCTGTGCAGGATTAAGGACACCAGAACTCACTCACGAGGAAAAGCCAAACAGTTCCTGAAGCTGTGTTTCTTTTCAGAACTAAGCCACCTCACTGAAGGCCACAGGCAGGAGTCCAAAGGAATGGGGTTAATAATGCTAAATCCCCTCCAAAACCAAGCTGCCCAACTTAAATCACTTTTAGGGAGAGAAAAATGCTGGCACCACCTTTTCCATACTAGCCTAGAATGAAAAAACAACCCAGATGATGGGGGTTTTTTTCCAATTATTTCTACCAACTCTGGTGAATGAACACTTAAGTCTCTGGATTTCTGAAAATCTCTGGGCTCCTGCCCAAGTGCTCACCCAGGGAAGCAGATTTTTGGCAGGTACAACCACAGAACTTCCAGCAGCTACAATCACTGGCAGGCAAAAACTTGAAGTGCTCAGAGAATTATTCTAAACTGCAGCTTCAGTTTGTGGGCTCAGCTAGAATTATCTATCAACTAAATTAAATTTCCACCCAAGTCCCAGTTCAGGCACTTCAGTATTTCTGAAGATCTGTGCCAGAATCCCTAAAAACAAAAATAAATGAATAGTTCCAAGGATCATTTGATCCTGCAAAGGCTCCAAGTGTCTGGGTTTGCAGATGATGTTTTATTACAGAACAACAGATGTGCTCTGCTCTGTTCACCAGTGGAAAGACACTTCTCCCCACCCAAAAAAGGGTGGCAACAGGCTGGGTTATCAAAGTCTAACATATATTGGCTTCATTTCTTATATTATCTAACTTTATTCCCCGACACTACTGCAGGTAAGGGACTCTAATCAATTAACACTGCAAAACTTGACAGGATGTGAGGTGCTAAAAGGAATTAATTTAAAACCTCTTGTGAAAAAAATGAGTCATCTACAAGAAGTCTGGTTTATTGCACTGGGAATCAGTTTTCTACAGCATGTTTCTTAGACTGTAATAATCAAAACCCAAAGAACTAAATAAAACAAGCTAAGACAAACCTGGTTCTGATAACGGGCTCTTCATCATCATGTTCCCCAGGTAGTATTCCTGGATGTTTATTTTCTGCAATCAAAAGGAGTTAAAAACAGATTTCAGTTACCTTTTCAAGCCTTCTAGAGGAGTTCAGCATGAAGGTGCCACTGGAAAAGGGGGATTAAAAAGCAAGAAGCCCACCTGCCCAGTCTCCTTCTCCTCGTGGTACTGGCGGATGTGTTTGCCATGGCAGACCTCATAAGTCCAGTAAGATTCAATCTTAAAAACAAATACATCTGTTTAGATACATTACTTGCCCCTAAAAAACCCCAATTCCCCCATAATTTTGGCTTTTCCAGCTTGGGCACCCTTAAGAGCACAGTGAAAGGTCTCAGCGCTCCCCAGGCAGTTTGATGATACTCGAAATAAACACACCAGGCAAAAAGTTTCCTTCACTTCCACATAGGTAAAACAAAATAAATAAGATGTAAAGATACTAAATTCACCCCCAAACCCTTGGGAGGTCGTGTAGGTATCAAATCTGTCTGGTTTTGCTGTCTCTGGTTCTCAGCACCAGCTTGTTTGGTACTGCAAAGACAAGAGTCTCTTAACTGGGACAACAGCTGATGAAAACCAGGAAGACTTTCAGAACCCCTGCAAAAATATTTGCTTTGTTCTTTCAACCCTTCCTGAGAACTGCTTTTCACCAGACTGTCACTGACTCCTGCAAGTAAGCCTTTGAAATCCTCATTTTAAATCGCTGCTATAGCAACCCAATTTATCCAAATCCTGACATCTTATTCTATCAGCAATATTAAGGTAGAACAACCTTATTTTGGATGGAGTTAGGACCTGAAGGCTGAGATGTATTTATCCAACCAGTTTACTACAGTAAACCTTGGAATGGGCTGGATTGTAAGCTCTTGATTAGCATTTAAATGATTAATGTAGAAGAAACATACTCTGTATGAACAGCTACTTTGCTTAAAAAGAGGTTCCAGCAATTCTCCTGGAGTGGGACCTTTATAGTCCTTTTCTTCTTCCTAGAATAGAAGGATATTTCATTAAAATTAACAGCAGTCTGGTTGATTAATAATCCTTATAAATGGTAAAAAAAAACAAAATAAAAATCCTATAGCGAATAAAAGGTACAAAACCTCATTAATTCCTGTCCTGAAGGAGCTGTGTGGTGATTAGAAAAAAAAAAAAAAAAGATAATTTAATAAGATGGGGCAAATAAAATGTCAAAAAAGAGGCTTCTACCACAGCTTGTCTGTGCAAGTTCTCACAGGGTGGAAAAAATGCACCAAGGCCAATGACAAACCTCACCAAAGGTGTCCTCAATCTACCTTCTCTTGTGCAAACAAATGCTTTTTAAGGTTTTTTTTTAAGTTATACCCATGTTGTGCACTCAGATTTCCCATTAAGGAAGAGATGACACCGAATAAAGCTCCTATTACTGTTGGTAGAAGCACTACTGAGAGAGTATTTTCAGACACAGCAGCATTAACAACCTCTATAGTTCTTTACTGGCCTGGAATTTGACAATATTGCTTAAAATACAAGAATTTCCCAACCAGTGCTAGACCTTGCAATAAACAGAACACTGTTGCCTAATAAGGGCTTCAAGACTGTTCAGACTGGCCCCACTTAGCGTGGGGCTAAAACATAATAAAAGGGCTGTAACTGTGAAGAATTCTGTACATTATTTTCTTTTTACAGGAAAAAAAGCGTCTTTATTTTGAAGGAAAAAAAAAAGAACTGAAAAGTTTGTAATGACTTGACTGAACTTACCTCGTTGCCACTTGCTATCAGAGGAAGAATACACTTATATTTTTCTTTATCCACAGTGGTCATTATAATGTAGTTATCCTCTTTGTACAGGACACCAGTTGTAGGCTAAGGAAGCAACCGAGATATGGGTTAGGCAGGTGGGATTTGTCGTGCTGCCGCTTAGAAATATCCCCCAATTCAGGCAGTTAAATCAGAGGGCAAGTGGTGCAGGGTATTTCTCGGCCCTTCATTCTACCACAAGACTGGGCTTTGATGCTTTATGCTTGAAGTGGCTTCTCCTTTGCTTCGGTCCAGCCACACTCCCACTCTCCTCCATGCTCATCTTACTCCTGCTTACATATTTCTAGCTCTTTATTAAAAAAACACCCCCATAGCCACCACGCTTTGCACCAGCCACCCCCACGCTGCCTTTCAGGCCAGCTTCCCCTGGGATTTCCCCAGCTGCCAGGCTCAGGCCACAGTCTGACAGCACCAACAAGGTTATGCCTGAAAACACCCCAAACTAAAACACCCCGTTCTGAGGGGGCTTCGTAAACAACCGCCCAGTGCGAGGGGGCTCCGGCCGCCAGGGCTGGCCACGAACAGTCCCAGCTCCTCCAGGGAGGGAGACTGCAAAGGAGAGCGCCCCAGATCTCCCCCAGAGATCCCCCTCAGAGACCCCCTAGACTCCCCTCAGAGGCTCACAGACCCCCCTCAGAGATACCCACAGGCCCCCCTCAGACATCCCCCCAAAAACCCCTCAGATCCCCCTCTCAGAT
>VYZX01010384.1:138927-175061 GCA_013401335.1 Brachypteracias leptosomus
GGTGGCTCCCCGAGCATTGGGCTGAGGGGAGCGGGCCTCGGCGGGGACTGCGGGCTCTTCGGAAAGCCCCCGGCCTCTCCCGCTTCGGGCGCTGGCGAGGGTGAGCTCCTCGGCGGCTCCTCTGGACCGAACCGCGTGGAATTCACCCCAGAAAGGCGGCCCTGCCCCGAGGCAGGGTTGGGCCCGCTCCGCAGGAGCAGGTTCGCGGCCTCTCCGGGCCCCGTGTGCTGCTCCCATCGGCAGAGAAGCGACTGAGGTGAGTGCTGCGTTCTCTTCGGTGTCCCGCCTGCTATCACTGATAGAGTGGTGCCAGCAAGGTTTCTAGGGGGCACAGTCAGTCTGGCAGACATCGGAGGGTAAGGAGCTGCATTTAATATTGTAGTAAACACACCGAAGCACTTTTATCTCCGATTAAGACTGAGCTAGAAGTTGGGACGCACGTGGAATAAAGTGAAAGCTCTGGAGGAAAGAGAAAAGTGGGGCCCGTGGGGATAGCAATAATGCTTTGACAGCATATAATGGCTCTTAATAACCCCTAATGAGCAGAGCAGGCACTGAAATGTCTAGTGAGAGAGGTAGAGTGATGGCAAAGGAAGCGAATGGTAGGAAAAATCCCAGTGGATGAGTGGGATGGATGATGCGTCATTGATTGGGGTGTTTTGGTTGAAGATGTTTGGGTTCAGGCCGTTCTCAGTCATTGTGTGTGTGCATTTTCTGCTCTATGTTGGGCAAAGCTGGCAGAGCCTGAACCGTTTAAATGGTTTGTAACCCCTTGGCTGACTTCTGTTTTGATCAGGACGATCTCCAGATGAGGATAACATAGGTGAGGTAGCTTAAAACTTTACTAAATGGCTGCACCAGGTCTAGTTGATGCTTTCGTGCTTTGTTACCATAATTTTCTCATTAAGGGTGTAACTTTTTTTTCCTCTTAAACTGGTACTGAAGGAGATACAGCCCTTACTGGGAGAATAATTCTTCTAGTTCACTTGTGTGCACAATAAAGTGCCAGGAGAACACCTGCAGAGAAGAGACCTGTTGCAAAAGGCCAGAAAGATGCAGGCAAGGCATCAGAGACAAAGGAGGGCAGTAGGTAAAGGGAAGCTACTTGGATAAAAGGCTGGAGGACTAAAGAAATTAATGGAAGAATGCTGAGGAAATTGGAATAATGGAGCCTGTGCTGTAATTGGTAATCAAAGAGAGCGTGTAGTCAACAGTAGAGACTGTTAGGCCTAATTATGTGAAAAAATGTCTCTTTCTATAGAAAATCTTCAGTGTTAAGGGTCAGTGTTTTCCTATCAGTTGTTAACTGCAATGTCACATGATGTTGTTCTTGCCTTGGTGGTGAAATTGTTTTACTAGAAGTGTTGAAAGGGGTTTTAAGAGTTACCAAACATCGTGTTCTTCTGCGTGACTGAACAGCACTTTAGTTAAAGATTTTAATCAGATTTTAACTTTTAGAAAGAGTCTGGTCTTTCTGTATCCTTGGGGGAAAAAAGAAATTGGAGGGGGAGAGAGTGAGGATAAAGATAAAGGAATTAATTAACAATTCATGAGCTTTCTTCTATTAAGAAATGTAAATCTCTTTACAGATGGTTTATTTCTGAGTCAGAGGATTCAGTGGCAGTCAAAATGGGTATTTAGTGTGCTTATTGTTAAAAAATTACTTAAAATGTTGCATATTCAGATTCATCTATTCACAGAAGATGATTGTATATTTAATGATTGTTGCTAGCTAATGATTAACTGATCACACTAAGGAATGCCAGATAGTACATGGGCTACATCTTAGCATCTGCCTTTTTATTTTAATTCACATTATCACACAATCAAATTAAACTCTTTGTACAAACCCTGCATTTTTTTTCCCTGTGACTTCAATTCATGCAAGACTTTTTACTTGGGAGATTCCAAACAAATGTGTATTTCCAGTGCTTTAATTCCATATTTCCAGTGGTTTAACTCCTTAATGTTGACACAGTTTAAGACTGGATAATAGTATTTAATTTGTCATCATTCCACCTAACAGCATTTTATAACAAGATGCAATTAAGACACATGTTGATGTCCATCCTAACATGGATATGCTTTAAATAAACATAGAAATTTCCAGAAGTGTCTTCTCCAACACCATTGGTAAAGGTGATTTTTATTGTACTGAAGCTCTATGCCCAAACTGGAATGTATCGTTACAGATATTATTGCAAGTTTTATGAGTCTGGGAAGTAAAAGAACCAACAATGTCCCGAATATAATCAAAGATACAAAATACAGAGCCTTAAATAATTATGGGTTTTAAAGAGGGAATTATCACTGCTGGTTTGGATCCTTAGTGACTGCAGGCAGCTCCTTCCCTCTTTTAAGGAACAAGGATAAGTCTTGGAGGAAAGAAGGTTTAAAAATGCATCTTGTGGATGTGTTTTAACTTTACTACAGCTTCTTAAATCTGAAGTAAGCACCAGTGCTCTTGTTGAGTAGGATTTCTTGAGTGTACCATTCTTTTCAACACTTAAATATTCTTGAAATAAGATCATACAGAACGTTAATAGTGGTCGAGTATCCCTCAAGAATTCCTCTTTAAATCAAGGTGCTTTTCCACTCAGTTATGTTGATCTTAAACCCACACAGTGCAGTGGAGAATCAAGACCTCTGAAGGACACTCCATCAGTTTGCAAGTAACTTGTGTGCTACTGGAAAAGTGGGGCCTGAATATAGGATTTTTTTTCCTCGCTAAGATGACCTGAGGATTTGCTTCTGTAAGAGTAGTTTTAATATGTGATGGAGTATCATTTGATAAATAGTGGCATTCCACTACTCAGAGTAAACAGGAGCTTCTACAAACTAATATATTGTATTTTTCCTCAATGAATCAATGCTTGAGAGGTGCCAGAGGCTCACTAAAATTATAATCTGACATGTTTAAAAAATATCTAACCCAGAAAACTGTATTTTTAAGTGGTCTAATTGCCTCAAATTCAGGTTTGAATTTTAATATCCTGTTTTCTACTCATCTCACTGCCTTTCTCAAACATTTCTTATGAACATTCATTTATGTTCTTGTTGGCTTTCCTAGGTGGCCGAGTGAAATAATAGCAGCTTGTTTTGATAACCCTGAGATTTTCAAGTGATTACAAACATAAACCAGGAACATGTGAAGAGAAGAGCAAGGGACAACCTGTATAGTAGGAACACACAGTCTGTGCAATTACTGACACAAAATACAGGCTGCTGAGCTGTGACCAAACACTTAGACATCCTCTGTATGAGGAAATGTGACGTTATGTGGTGTTTGAGTTGGGACCTTTCCTAGATGAACATATAAAAATATATTTTGTTAAAAGGTAACAAAAATAACTTAAATTTTTGAGAAGCAAGACAACTCCTTGTCGGGACGGAAAGTGCCTTTCCTTGTGTTTTCTGTGCTAGCCTGAGCTTTCCAGCCCTCTTTGGGTGTCCATACAACACGTGTGAGGTACTGAAAAGAGGGTTCCTTTCTTAGTTACCTTTCATCCATAAATCCCTGAAAGTGGTTAAAAACTACTGGCCTAAAATCTATCCTCAGAGAGTGGTGACTTTTTTCAAGAGGTGGGGCCACAACAGCCTCTAAAGGCAAATGAAGATGAGAGTTTCTGAAGATTCTTGTTGCGTTGTGACTTCAAGTCATGCTCTTAGCTAATTTTAATTACCATTTTGGCTTTATAATAATCTTAAATAAAATGAGGCATATTATTAAATGAGGATACATTATGGCTACAGGAGAAGTACCCTGTGCTTTGGTTTTCTGGGGCTTGGCATCATGAGCCAAAGAGTTACTTCCTTGGTAACAAAACATCTTATCTAATATAGAAAGGGTAACTCTTCAAACCAAAAGAGGCTTAAGTGTTTCTCTTGAGATTTTCCATCAAGTCTTTGCATAAAATTGCAGTATATCAAACTGAGACCTGTATCACTTCCCCTGCTCCCCTTTTAGAGTGATTTTTGTACTAGTATGTTTGAATGACTACTAGTTTGAATGTGATACTTAAATAAAGAAGAGAGCACAGGATAAAGAAGCTTGCCTCAAGTCTTATACCCATCGTGCAATGAAACCATTCCTCTGAAGATGAGGCAGGAGCATGAAAAGAAACAAGTTCTTTTATAGGCAGTTGAGGTTTTGATGCTTTTCCAAGAGTTCCTTGACTAGCTTCTCCAAGGAGAAGAGATGCTCATCAGCATCTTCAGGTACCAGAGCTCGGATAGAATTGGCAAGTTCAAACAGATACTCTGTGTTCCTCCCACTGGGACCAACAGCATTAAAAATCTGCTCAGCAATTTCTTCCAGGGGTGCTGGCCCAAGGTAGTTGGGGTTGTCACAAGTCCCGATGTACAGCAGCACATCAAAGGGTTTTACTGAGAGCTCTTTGGGGTAGAAAGTGACGGGTGCAGTCCTGTAGCCTCCTTTCTCTCTGAAGTCCAGGTATGCCTTCACTTCACACTCTTGTCCTGCTGGCAGCCTGTAAGCAACGCCCCACACGCACCCCTGGTGAAGGACAGAAGGGGAGAAGATCCAAGCAGAGTGCATAAAGATGCTCACAAGTTAATGGACTTCTGTTGTATATGGGAAAAACCCCCTTGAAACCCCAGTTCTTCCATTTAACCCCCCAGTTCTTCCATTTAACCCCCCAGTTCTTCCATTTAACCCCCCAGTTCTTCCATTTAACCCCCCAGTTCTTCCATTTAACCCCCCAGTTCTTCATTTTCAGTCTTTTTATAGCTATTTCTCAGACTTCTTGTAGAAGCCCTAAATAAAAAGGGTTGTTTTCTTTAGGAATAAAGGACCTGAGCGTCACTTATCTGTGACACCTACTTAGAGGGATGAGTGTGGTAACATTTCTGCACTCAAAGTGAACCAGAAATGAAAAGGCTGAGAGTTGAACCTTCATTTTGCACCTCTGTGTGGCATGTCCAGCACCTCAGCCACCAGTTAGGATAAATTTCATCACCATCTGTGAGAATCTGGGTATCCCTTCATCATCTCCACAATAACATTTGCATTCACAGATGATGGGAAGTTATCATCCAGAAACGTGACAATAGGATGATCCTTTTCTGTGTGGTTTCCTTCAAAATAAGGCTGCCTTTTTGGAACTGTGGAATGAGTAGCTGAACTGAAAGCAAATGCCTCATCCTATCATTTGTTTGTGTGTAAAGGGTGATTATCTGGCCACACCAGATTGTGGTGAAAAGGGGGGAAAAAAACCCCCAAGCAAACAAAGCGGGTTTGCTAAGGGGTAAAAAGTTTCTATGGTAACGAGTAAGTTTGCTTAGCAATATGCAGTGAGGGACAAAAACATAAGCATTCTTTGTCTGGATGGGGTCTGTGGAACATAATGGTGCCCAGCAGGACTGTAAAGTGAAAAAACCCCTGCTAGAAAGGTACAGAAAATCACAATGAGGCAGCACAGCACGTTCTGCTGGTTGTGCTAACTGCAGAAAGCTGCTGAAGTTCTCCAGCCCTGCTAAACTTGCCTCTCTGGGGCTGCCTCTGCAGGGAAATAATGGGCAAGGCAGCAAGAGCACAACTGTAGATGGGTGGACGTGGCCATCACAGCTGTCCCCATCAAGGTGTCACCCCTGGGCTTCTGTCCTGGCTTGGGAGCACTCCAACCCAGTGCTCTCCAGTGGGGAAGAGCCCTAAGAAAACCTAAGGTAGCTTCTTTGCTATCAAACGGAATTAGTAATGGGAAAAATGTAAGTCTAAGTACTTTGATAAGCAGGAAAATAAAGGTTTTCCTAGAGTTGACATGACTGTGAGCCTAGGCCTTGTGTCATCTCCCCAGGAAACCCTTCTAACAAACACTGGCCAAGGAGACGTAGGGAAAAGGCTGAAAGATAAGCAGGAGCAGGAGACTCAGGCCAATGACCATTTGCTCTAAGCAGAAAGTTTCAACAGTTTATTTGAAACAAAGTCATTGGTGTAACTCCAAGAAATGTGGAGAACTTTTCACTGCACTAAAGAGAACTCATTTATTTGCTTGGAGAGAAGCAAGAATTAAGAGAGACTTACTACAGAGGACATTCTGTACACTACAGAGACAGAAGAGGGTGTCATACCTCAGGGTCTTCAACCAGGGTCACAACTCTTCCAGGCTAAAATCAAGAACAACAACAAAAAGTTCACTTAGAGGCTTTTACCCTAAATCATTTTTCTGTGCTAGAGCTCCCAGACGTGTGTGACAGGAGATTCCTCCAGGTTTTACCATCCTGGCTTCAGTAAAACAAAGGAAAATAACATCAGCGTGGTGCAGAGTTGGTGGTAGGGTCTGTGATGTTCTCCTGGCAGGTTCCCAGGGGTACCATAAACTGCTCAGCTAAATATTTACTGATAGAGAATTAATGTTTGCATCTGGATATGAAAGTAAGATGAAATGAATAGAAGGAAATATGACCTTAGAAATAACTTTAGGTTTATGACCTCTTAATCCCTTTCAGAAAGGGAGGTGTAAGTTTGCTACTAAGTAGGAATGTAATAATTTTAAATGGTTTCCTTAAAAGCACAAGTTTATTTAGAACGTGGCCTTTTCTACTTCCTTTTCCTGGGGCTCAGGATGGTTTAACAGGAGCAAAACCAAACCCCCCAAACTGTAACACTGGAGGAGGTTTAAGTCAGTCACACAGGTCTGGGTTTCTGATGCTGTTTTTTCTGAAGCTTGCACTAAGAAATTTGAATTTGCTATTTATAAAAATGCTCTTGTTACTTATTTAGGTCTTTCCTGAGCAGGTTTCATGTGTTTTTCAGAGAATGCTGTTGTTGCCTGGTAAAATTCCAGCTGCTTTAATGTATTATTCAGAACAACCCTCTGAAAAATCTCATTTTTAAATACAGCCAGTGTTGAAGTTGCTGTGTATTTTTCAAGAAACCTTTATTCCTTCCTCCACGCCCTTAATCCAACAAAACTTGTTTCCAGTTTAACCTCCTGTAAACAATCAAATTTGGCCCCATGATTAAGCTTTGTAAACTTTATCACTAGTTAACCATCTTATTACAGAGCGAGTTGAGCAGTTCAAAGTCCAGCTACAAGGTCAACTGAGTTTTGTACCTAAAAATGCTCTGAATGTTTTTGTTGTGCTGAACCAGTGTTTGCAGGAGAGGGTTTTTGGTAACCTCTTGGCTACTATTTTATTGCTGTTCTTCAAAATTGTGTCAGTAGTGAGGGACTGGTTTCACTTGGGGCTCACCCACAAGAGATAAAAAGACATAAAGAGAGTCACTCTGAGCGTTCCCTGAACTCCAGCTGGGCCAGCAGAAGATGATGCAACGAGGTCACTGAGGACACTTGCAAAAAGGAACTAAAGTTGGCCTGTGTGGGTCGTGTTCCTTTTTGAAGCCCCAAGAGTTAAGACTTTCTGTGTTGACTGATTAGACTTTTTCTTTTTTAAAGTCCGGTATCATAAGCAGGGGAGTGATCTCACTCTTATGCCTCACCCAAAACAACTTTTGGGTCTATTCTGCTGAGGAATCTGGATGAATTTAGAGCACGTTTGTCAATGCCCACCCAACTGAGAAAGCAAAGAACATCTGTCTCTCTCTCTGTCCAGCACTCTGTCCCTCTCCAGCCAGGTGAGGTGGTGGCAGGTCTGGAGACATGAATCGTGTATGACAGTGTGGACAAAGCCAGGTTTCAAACACAGCAAAGCTTTGGAGGGCTCCAGTTCAGACCTGGGACAGCTGTATTATCTTTAACTACTGTGCAAGTTCTTTAATGGTGTTTGAGGCTCTAACTAGTGCTGTTTAGCAGTAGATAAAAATTTCCTCCGTGCTCCATGTAGCCTGCTGTGGTTTGGTGTTAAACAGAATCTTTATGCCTTTCCTGGAGGAGAAAAGCTGTGTTTGGTTTGAGAGTGGAGTTAGCAGGGTTGGACATGACACAAACCCATCCA
Organism: Brachypteracias leptosomus; assembly: GCA_013401335.1. Taxonomy (NCBI): domain Eukaryota; kingdom Metazoa; phylum Chordata; class Aves; order Coraciiformes; family Brachypteraciidae; genus Brachypteracias; species Brachypteracias leptosomus. Next base: position 146,845 of record VYZX01010384.1, read on the forward strand.
GGGAGTGAATTAAGAGCTGTAAGGAAATAGTAGTTTCTATAAGTTAATGGTCAGTTTGCATTTCTGATGGCTAAGGCACAAGCAGCAGCTGCAGCCATAAATAAGTCCTGCCATATCAAAGTCATTCCTCTAACCTGCTGGGTGCTTCTGCAACCTTGGGTACTTGTGGAGTTCTTTAGGATTGCATAAGGGTGGCAGATGTTCTATGGGGAGGGTGGTACAGGCTCCACAGCACAGTAAAACTCTCTTATTCTCATTCCTGGGGCTTAAAAATCATACAATCATAGAATATCAGGTTAAAAATCATACAATCATAGACTACCAGCTTGGAAGGAACCTCAAGGATCACCTGGTTCAACCTTTCTTGGCAACATCCAAAAAGAAACCCCTCAAACCCACATACATTTGCATGAAATTGGGAATGCTCACTGCTGGAATTCTAGTGTGGGGTTTGCTTGGGGCTTTTTTGGGCGGTTTTTGTCTGTTTTTCCAAACAGTAAATATCTCCTCCTCCGAGCTTTCATTTAAAAGTAAAAAAAGCTGAAAACCAGTGAGGTAGTTACTGAGTCCAGCACTTCCAGCCTTGACTTTTATCAGCTTTTCTCTCCACAGCCTGACACCCACCCTGAGCTATTTCCCCTTCCTTCCTTCCTTCCATTAATGTCTCTAATAACTCTCCGTCTATATACTAACACCTATAACTCGGTTATTTTTGAGCTGTTAAGACGGACTGATGTTTTTTTCTGTCACCATCCTTCTCCTGGAAGTTTAAGATGCTTGTTGGAGGGGGGGTGATAGTTACAGAAGTATTAATGGATAGCACAGAGACAGTGAGCCCTTGAACTCCGGTAAATCCTTCTTGCCACAGTGCAATAAATGAGAAGGCACTGCGGGAATCCTTAACCTGCTTACTCTGCCAAGAAGATGAAATTCTGAGATAAAAGCAGCGGCCGGGGGGGCGGCGGCAGCTCGGCGGAGCTCCGGGGAGAGGCCGGGGCCGGCAGCCGCCGGGCCGGGCCCTCCCTGCCGCCCCGGGGGGACCCCNCGGCCGTTGGGTCGGTTGGGCCCTCGGGAACTGCCCGCAGGGAGCTGCTGCCCCGCAGGTAAACACATTCCCCCCAAAACACCCCCCAAACCGAGTGAAAACTCTTGTGCATGTAAACCAGGGAGGCTGAGGTTGGACGAGAGGGACAATTTCTCCCCTAAAAGGGTTTCCCAGGCTGGGCAGGGCAGTGGTGGAGTCCCCATCCCTGGAGATGTGGTGCTGAGGGACATGGGGTAGTGGTGACTTGACACTGCTGGACTCAACGATCCTCAAGTTTTCCAATCTACACAATTCCGTGATTCTCTAATTTGTATTAATGGGCATTTCTTCTTTTCTTCCCTCCTGCAGTGCCCTCGGCAAGGATGGATTTCACAGAAGCCTATTCGGATCGGTGTTCAGCCGTGGGGCTTGCAGCCAGAGAAGGGAATGTTAAAATCCTGAGGAAACTAATCAAGCAGGGCTACAGCATCGACGTGCCAGATAACAGGGGCTGGGTGCCAGTCCACGAGGCAGCAGCTCACAACTCCAGTGAATGTCTGAGGCTGCTCATTCGTGCAGGTAAGGAGAATTTGGTGTGGTTTCCTGCTAAATTCACCTGCAAATTAAAGAGATTTATTGTATTTTTTTCTTGGTTTGCAAATTTCTGAGTGGCTTCACAGGTGCTGACTAGCTATGGTAAAGAGAAATTGGTGTGGTGGTGTCAGGGAATGAGGTTTGATTTGACTTTACCATCTCTGCCCAGGGATCTGTGTAGGACCAGCAGTAACTGGCACTTGGTAACAGCACATTCATGGGTACACTGCAGGCCACACACCCGAAATAACTCAGTTATTTGAAGAAAAGAGCTGTATTTTGCAGTTCAGTACTAAATATACTTCTTTTTGTCTCCTTTGTAGCTGCCTCTGATGACTACATCCGCTCCAAGACCTTTGAGGGGCTGTGTGCTCTGCACCTCTCAGCACGCCACGGGGCTTTGGAGAGCATTCGTGTCCTTCTGCAAGCTGGGGCTGACCCCAATGAAGTCACCACTGAAGCAACCACCCCACTCTTCCTAGGTGACAGGAGCTTTCTTAAAATCTCACAACTGAGGGAAAAGCTTATTAGCTGAATTTAAGCTCGTGTTCATTCCCCGCCTGCCACGTTTCCTATTTTGTAGCTTAAATAGTAGGTTTTAGAGTGAGAGATGGAAATTAAAACTATGTATAAGTGCTCAAATAGATTAGGGTTGTGTATCCAAGAGATTAGGGTTGTGTACCCAGGAGATTTTTGGAAAGGAAAAAGCTGATGGTCAGCTTTGCCCAGGCTGTGTGATGGGGCTATGGCACAGCTCTGTGTTGGACAGGGAGAACTACAAGCCAGAGGTGCTCCTTGCTGAGCCCCAAATGCTAATACTCCAAAAATTACTCAATCAGTGGCAACTCTTTGCAGGTCATTTATCACCATGTCAGGCTTTTACCCAGGACGTGTGCCCTGGTGGAATTGTGGCAAAATTTGGGGTTGAATCAGGATGCTGAAGGAGGGTTTGTCAAGGGATGCATTAGCCAAAATTAAGTGTACACTTTCTAAATTAATGTGATATCATTTGATAAATGTTTTTTGGGTTTTTTTAAAGTCACATTTGGGGCAATTTGTTGTAAAATCATCACTGGGCTTCACAAGTTTGGCAGCTCATTGCAGTTTGGTGCAAGCTGCAGAACTGTCTCCATGCTCTATGGGAAAGGGTGAAGAAAGAAACTTGTTCTATGGGAAAGGGTGAAGAGAGAAACTTGTTTTATCTGTGTTAGCACAATGTAGGTGGAATTTTAACAAGTCTTAACTAAAAACATTGTGAATAGATCTCAATCCTGCAGCTCTGTGTAAATAAAAAGCAAGTAAGCCCATATAAGGCAAGTTTAAAAGAGTTATGATCGTTGTGGCAGGCAGTTAGCAGTGAGACCATTTCAGTTTTTCAATTAGTTCTTTAAATCCATTTAATTTGAATTTTTTTCTTTGTTTTTTCAATGGTTCTGCTCCAAGCTGTTGAACATGGGCATGCAGAGAGTGTGAAGTTCCTCCTCCAGCACGGAGCAAAGGTTGAAGGACCTCATTGTTGGTCTGGATGGAATTCTTTGCACCAAGCTGCTTTTCAGGTAACCTGTAAATATATCATAAAATTTCCATGTGTGTATTCTGAGGGATCATTTATCTACTTCTTTACCTTTTCATCAAGTGATTTTTGTCTAACAGACCCTCACAGTCATAAGGTTGTCTAAATGCACTGAAGAGTGTCTGTGAGATGTTGATGTTGGGGATCAAGAATTAATTATTATAATTAATTTACATTGTATTTGGGAAGTGAATCTTTTACAAGATTTATTTGAGAAAGAGTTCTGTTTAGTGTCTCATCATCATGTATGACCTGTTTCTGGAATAGAAATATATTAGCTTAATGGTTCTAATAAACTCATTTAATTTCCTTTTGTGTGTATCGTGCAAATGTGAAAAATTAAATTGAACTTGTCTCATTTTTCCTGCCCTTAATTTTTCCATTAGAATATTGAATGTATTGTGGTTTTTCTTATTTCTGTTTGGAATATGGAGGAAAAATCAAACAATGCTTAGAATAATCATGTTAATTTCCCACTTTGGCTTAAGATTAATACTATTTCTTTCAGGGGAGCACTGAGATAATGAACATACTCCTGGAGAATGGGGCAGGCAAGGAGTGTAAGGATGACTTTGGAATTACCCCTTTGTTTGTTGCTGCTCAGTATGGAAAGCTGGAGAGTTTAAGACTGCTGATATCCCAAGGTAACAGTGATTGTTTATTTACCTTCATTGTTCTTAAACCTGCCTCAGGCTGTTGCCAGATAGAATTTTTGCCCTTCGTAACTTCAAATTTGAGTGGTTTCAACAGCAAAATCATACCAAGTCACCTACCAAACAGAGAGAGAACCTTAAAAATAACTGCAGTCAAAAAAGTGCTTCTCTGGCATGTTTATTTCCTGTTGTGTTGATCTTTGACAGAGTGAACGTTTAAAAGTGTCAAAATATTTAAACACAGAGTGTTTAAAAACTCAGCAACAACCTAGTTAAGGTCTCTTTGTTGCTGCTGTTGTGTTGTGAAGTCTCCCTGTGGAAACCAATTGTTGGTTAACGTTAATTTGTTGTGTATTTTGTAAAATCTTGTCTTTTTTGTGTCTTCTTCTTGGCAGGTGCCAACGTCAACTGCCAGGCCAAGGACAGAGCCACCCCCCTGCTGATCGCGGCGCAGGAGGGACACACCGAGTGTGTGGAGCTGCTCTTGGCCAAGGGGGCAGACCCAAACCTCTACTGCAATGAGGGCAACTGGCAGCTACCCATCCATGCAGCAGCTGAAATGGGCCACCAAAAGTAGGTGATGGGGAAAAACATCCAGATTTTGGCAATAAAATCCGACAAGTTCTTTAATCTGCGGGTGATAGGTCAGGGGAGTGGGCTGCCCAGAGAGGGGGTGGAGGCCCCATCCCTGGAGTCCTTCAAGGTCAGGCTTGATGGGGCTCTGAGCAGCCTGACCTAGGTAGAGATGTCCCTACTCGGGACAAGATGACCTCTGGAGGTCCCTTTCAGCCTAAACCATTCTATGATTCTGTGACAAAGAGGAAGTTTGGCTCTATGAGGAAGAAAAACAGGTCCTCAAGCTGATGTACAATTTAGAATTCCTTATTATTTTTGTATTTTAAATGTCTGTTAGTGGTCCCAACAAAGTGAGCAACCATCTTGAATTTTAACCTGGGTTGAGACATGTTCTAGGGGTCAGGGAGATGTTGGACAAAGGTTGGACTTGCTGATCCTAGAGGTCCTTTCCAACCTAAATGATTCTATGATCCATATATCTTACTGAGTTTAGAGGTTTTCCACAGTGCTGAATCAGATATCCATCCCCTCAACAGAGATATTACTTGAACACCTTAAAATGTAATTACCAGTTGCTTTATACACGACTTGAACAGCTCGTAATTGGAATTACAGCCCTGACTGGCAAGTAGCAGAAGTAATCATGTGCAGAGAATGAATTAGCTGAACCAGCCAGAAAATCCAAGCCACAAAACAGTTCCTTCAGTCCTTCTAGAAATGCAGTTGTAGCTTTCCCCAAGCCCAGTTGCTCAAACAGCAGAAAACCCAGAGGGAGGGAGGGAGGGAGGTTCCTATAGTAGCAGACTCTTGTGGAGAAGCATCTCTGTGATCTACACGCATATGACAGCACTTTAATACATTCAAAATTATCACTAAATGCTTGATCTTAACCCCTAGCAAAAGGAGATGAGTACTAGAAACGTCTTCAAATCCAATGCTGCCTCTGTAGCTTTTGCAGCAACAGGTCACTGGCCACCTCTGAGCAACCACTAAGTTCCAGTAGCAAAATAAATTGTCACTAATTCTTGTTAGCTGGGAAGAATGTGGAGGTGTGAGCTGTGGAACAGGATGATTTCTCTGTTTCAGCATCTCAGGGAGTGGTGTTGAACGTTTTGTTTGCAACTTGCCTTTTCAGTTTGCTTCTAGACCTTGTTTAATGTGCAGAGGTGCTTTGTTGCTGTAAAAAAGGGTTGTTGGGTAATAGGAAATATCTGTCTCAGCTTTGGGTTAAAATATTTCTTGCTGACAGCTTGATAAAGGTTGTTATTTACTGCAGAAACAGGTAGGATTTTCTTCTGAAGTTGTAATGACCCTATGAAAAAAGACTGTGCATTTAAAATGAATTCTGGTGCGAGATCCCAAACTAAAGGGTGTTTTTCCATATTTGCAGGATCCTAGAGCTGCTGATACCAGTGACTGACCGGCTCTGTGACAGAGGCCCAGGCAAAGTGAGCCCAGTGTACTCAGCAGTGTTTGGTGGTCACAAGCAGTGTTTGGAGATCTTGCTCAGAGAAGGCTACAGCCCAGATGCTCAGGGGTGCCTGAACTGCAGGTCACCCATGTGTATGGTCTTCCAGAAGGAGTAAGCAAACCTCTTCATATGTATTTGTGTGTGTATATATATATATTTAAAGTTAACAAGGTGCTCTTCATGCCCTTATTAATTTTTTTCCTCTGCTACAGATTTTTCTACTTCCTTTTTCCATGGGAAATTAATTTGTGGAGGAGTAGTCTATTACTGTGAAAGATGGAGATGTTGCTGTCCCCAAGCTCTCCTTATTCTCCTCCCAAACTAATTCAATGTATAAAATAACATTCCAAGGATTGAACACTGGCACAGCTAAAATCTAGATAGAGGATCAAATCCCTCTTGGCAGTCCTGAGCTTTGGGTGGAGCTGTAATGTCATTAGTTTTAGGATTTTAATTGAGATGAAAGCAATTACCTGGTAACTCCTTTACATCTTAGAATGACAGAGAAGCTTCAAGTGACAGGGAATACATTTGTAAACTTTTATTTCCTTCAACTGCTTGCTGTCTAACATTTAATATGTTGCCAAAATTCTAATTAACTCACTTCTCCTTGGGATTATTAATGTGAAGTAATATTATGTGGCTTGTGTGCTGCATTAAGGAAAATCTCTTCAATAAAGACTTTTAAATCTTTAAAGTCAGATTCTAAGTTCTGCAAACAATTTTAGCCAAAATAGTAACATTTAGAGGATGTGCCCTGAGTCCTATGAACAAGTCTTGCACACAGATGTCTAGAGGCTATTTGAGAAATTATTAAAGCAGGATCCTCTTGAGGTGATGGTGGGTTTTTCCCCCCACCCTGGATGAAGCTGTGGAAAGAATTGTTTGAATATATGTTTGTAAAGTGTATTAGTCAGATGCTGTTAATTAAGAGGATCACACAGTTGGCTTAGGGAGATTTTAAAAAACTTTACCCAATCTAAGGCAGAATGTGCTTATATATGTGAGATGTGCAGTGAGGCAGAGCCTAGGGTTTGATATTCCTGATTTTCATCCCAGCCTCCTGGAAAGTGTCTTTAAAAGTCCTTGGGCATCACTTTTCCCCTTTTTTCCTTTTTTTTTTTTTTTTTTTAGTATGGTTTTTCTTGGGTTTGGGGGGAGTTTTGGTAGGGGAAATTTGCTTTCTTGGAGGTAAGGAGTGAAAAGGTAGCAGCTTTCTGTGGAAAAAACCTGATAGGCTGTCCTGTTCCTTGTGTGCAGGTTTTTCCACTTCATCGACGTCTTCCTGCAATACGGGGTCACCTTGTTTGGGATCAATCTGGGATATTGCCTGTTCCACGGGCAGTTCTCTCTGTTCCGCCGCTTCCTGAAGCTGGGCTGTTTGCTGCCTTCTGGGGACGAGCTGCTCGAGTTCACCAGTTACACCATTAAAGTGCACAAGGAGTACAAGGAGTGGCTGCCCTACCTGCTCCTGGCTGGCTTCAACCCACTGAGCTTGATGCGTGGCTTCTGGTGAGAAAATCAAGTTGTCTTCTTTATTTAATGCATCTTTCTGAGGGGGGTAGTTGGTCATCACTTGCTAGAGCCTGAAATAAATCATCCATAGGTGATGGCTGGAATCACTTAAAAGCTATTTCTTTTAGGAAGAAAGGATGGAGATTGCTTCATCATCATGCTGGAGAAAGGTTTCATTTCATTTGCCCAGGGAGGTGCTGGAGTCCCCATCCCTGGAGGGGTTCGACAAAGAGTAGATGTGGTGCTTGGAGGGGTCAGGGAGATGTTGGACTTGATCCTAGAGGTCCTTTCCAACCTAAATGATTCTATTTCACAATTTTTAGAGCAAACATCTCTTCTTAGCCCCCAAACTTCGTTGCAAGTTGCAACTAAAACTCATTACGTGTGAAAGAAGCAGGAATTTAAAGTTGACTTAAACACCAACTTATACTTCAGTTATTGTAAAGATACCACAGTTAAGGTACCATAGTTTGAAATGCATTTGTTTGAGTTGGTGACATTGTGTTAATCGTTAGCATGTGTAGCTTCCTGAGCAGTAATTAGAGGAGTGTGTATAAAGCATGATGTGTCTGTGTCTGCAGATCATGTTTATTCATAGAAGATTAAGTGATTCAAAAGTAAACACACTGAGAGATTGCAGTTGAGTCAGCAAACAAATCTCACTGCCCAGGGGTAGCACATATGATGCCTTTTGGAGATTTTTTGTTGCTTAATCCACAAATAAATTGCTTCCTTTAAGTAGCCACTTTTGAACCAACACGTATCACATCATAATCTGCAAAATCAATGTATTTGTAAGTTTAGCTTTGTATTAACTATGATGTTAATAGGTTTAAACAACATATTAACTGTTCCATCCTGGAAGATTCTGTCCTGGATGATAAATGACACTTATGGATATGGCTCATTAACTGTCTCTGGCTTTTTATCTTTCAGTCTAACTTGGTTTTAAAAAGAAATGGAGGAAGATAAAGTTACACCAGTAATTATATATTTACTGATATATTAGTAAAATTAGTAGTCCAGCTTACTTTGGATTTCTCTTTGGTGGTTTTCTGTTTGAGCATAGGATGTAGGTGGTTAAGGATTTGATAGGTAGCAAAGCTTTCTATGCATTGTTTCTATTATTATATTTATGCTGTTGTGTGAAATGATATTTTATGGGAGTTTCTGTTGCACAGGATTTTATCTGTGAACGAGAACGCCCTTAACTTCCTCCTGGAGTTCACAAACTGGAAGAGGCTTCCTCCAGCTGTAGAGCAAGACCTCTCAGACTACAAAGAGAAGTTCACGTGGACTCCCAAGAGCCATTTTGGTAAGAAACAAGGGGGAAAAAAAAGTCTCTGTGAGTGGGTAACAGCTCCATGTTTGCCCAGAAACTGGGGAGCAGAAATGGCAGTTGCTCTAAACAAATATTCCTATATTGGAATGAATTTTACTCATTACTTTGTTGAGGTCATAACTGGGATGTTTCAAGGAGGTATTCTCAGTTTAGGCTATTTTGTGCCCTGTGAAATGATGCGTGTGCTATAAAATATGGGTAGTGATTGTAAATTAGTGTTTTCAGAAAGAAAAGAGTTCATTCACGTGCTATAAAATATGGGCAGTGGTTGTAAAATTGTGCTGCTCTTTCTGAAATGATTCATTCATCCTCTTGGAATATTTGAGAAGATGATCAATATTACTTGGTTACATTTTCTAGACAATACCCCACTGATTTTATTTATTATTATTATTTTTTAATTTGAGTCGTAGCTCCTATCCTCTTCTGTAAGCATTTGACAGGAATTAAAATACAAACCATACCAAATATTATATGAAATACCTGCAAATCCAGCTGTGCATGGTCACTCTTGTAACCAAAATGTGGCCAGCTAGTAAGATTCAATAATTGGTTCCTGGAAAATACTGTGTGCACCCTTCAGAAATGAGTCTGGGGCCTATGAATAAGTTTACTAAAAAGTTGTGCTCAGGTGTCTTTGTTAGTGACTTATTCCAAGCAAGTTCTTCTTTAAAAGGGTCTGTAATAATCTTTGAAATGTCTAAGCAATGATGTTATTAAATAATACTTCCTTTGGAATATTTGAAACTAATTAAGAGATCTTTTTGGAGTTAAACCAACCCACGATATTTTATCTGGGGACATTTAGGTGAAATTCATTATTTCCTTTGCTGTTAGTAAATAATATATTTGTGTTGTAGTAGTTATCTGGTGACTAAAGCTGCAAAGAGAGGAAGAAGCAGCTGGAGGAAGTTCAGAGTTTCCCCTTTTTCATCCTTCCAGCTGCTGTGCTGAGGCAGCTTCCCCCCTGAGAGATAACAGACACCCCAGTGGAGATAAGCTGGTGGTGTGAGTGAGCGAGCAGAGGAAATGAGAAGTGATGGGTTCCTCTGGAACAGCCCCAGGGCTGGTGTTCACACCTCCAGCAGAACTCCTGCGAAGTGACACCCTGGCTGTGCTCCCCCTGCCACACGAGGATCATGTCACAGGTTCCTTGTGATAACAAACAAAAGCCACTCCAGGAGAGTTTGGAGCTTTGCCTCAGAGTTTGATTTATTGTATGAAAGCTTGTGCTTGAGTGACTGCACATTTACAGACGTGTTTGTGCATCTTCCAGCACGGGGCTGGGCCTAAGCTGAGTTATTTAACAACGTGTTAGAACTTTGGGCATCAGAGGCCAGCTGAGTCATGCTGTCATTTAATGCTTATCCTAAAAGTGCTTTCCCTTGTCTTAGATTTACTTCTAGACTTAATTATTCACTTCTTGGGAGGTGGCATGGGCCTCTCTCCCTCCAAGCAGGCAGCTGCTGCAGGCTGAGTAGATGAAGCTTTCTGATCCAGGATAAAATGATCCTCTGACTCTGTTCCTAGAAGTTTAAGGCAACTTCCCTAGCTCCTGTAGGGAAATTCCCCAAGTGCTGGTTCTAGCAGGCAGCAGCCCTCCACTACCAACAACTCTGCCACAATTCAGACAGGACCCAGCTAAAGCAGGTAACTTTAGGCAAGTGAATGAAGCGCTCTCATGGTGTCTTCTTCAACGTTTGATATGGTTTTCAATCTTCCAGCCTTCATCCCCTCCCTGTCCCACCTCTGTCGCCTGAAGATCCGCTCCCTGCTGCCCAGCGAGCGCCTGCGGTCGGCCCGCTCCATCCGGGAGCTGCCGCTGCCCGCCTGTCTCCAGGACTACCTCCTCTACCTGGACGTGCTGCGGGCCAACACCATCCCCGAGGCAGAGGACTACCTGGGGCAGAGGGAGGAGGGAGCCCCCTCCGCCAGTGCTGAAGGTGCAGAGAGGAGGGACGCCTGCAACACCAGTGCTGGGTGATGGACGGAGCTCTGCAGCTGTGGACTGTGTCACGGGAGGAGGCCTGCTGTAAATAGCTGTAGTAATAAGTCCTTTCATGCTGTAGTTTTATACTAGATCTAGGAGTTTGTTAGAAGCTCTAGGGTTTACTTGTTGTAGCTTTCTAAGCCTGTAAATATTTTCGATAGGAGATTTTTAACTCTTACGGAGCCTGTTTAACGAGCATAGCTTACGTCAGCCACTGTTGGTAGACGCTTTATTCTGAGTTCTGCTTATACCAAATGCCATTATCTGAAACTTAAGGGCACAATATTGTATTATTGCTATGAATCTGTGCTGGGGAGTGATCTGGCTGAGCCAGAGATGGGAGAATAATATAAGAAAGGAAATGGTTTGCTGAAGGAACAGTGATCTTTCTTTTATTTTCCTTCCCTCGGCCGCCTGTATTTGGCGGAACGTCGGAGCAGGAGCCTGGCTGGGAGCCTGTGCCTGGTCCCTCTCCTCGCATAGCCCGAAACGTAGGCACAAAAAGTCTCCACAAGCACACCAACAGGACACCTCCAACGAAAATCCCTCCTTCCATGGAGTGAGAAAGCAACTGCTGTCCCCTGGGTGACAGGGCTGGAGCAGGGACACCTCGGTGGGAGGCGGCTGCATCCCTCGTGCTGGGAAAGCCCTCGTCCTGCAGAAGCAGAGCCAACGTTGCCAGGCTCACTGGTAGTAGATGCTGAAGGCGTGGAGGATGTACAGGAAGGTCGTGATGAAGGCAAAGAACTGCACGAGAAGAAGAGGAAAAGCTGGGGTCAGCTGGGAGAGCCTAACCCCATCTCCCCTTGGTGCTCTTGGCCTGGAGAAACCTCCCAGCCTCAAAGGAGAGGCAAAGATCCCCGCATTCCCCAGGAGAGACAGCCACGCAAGGCTCTCCGTGAGCTGCTGGACTGTGAAAAGCCCACGCTGGCTCCACCATGCAAGAGAAGAGGAGCTGAAGCTCTGACCAATGTGACACTGGTGGGCTTGGGCTGGCTCTGCTGAGGCCGAGTGTCCCCAGGGGGCCCTGCGGCTGCCCCGGGGTTGTCCGGAGCCACTCACCGATGCGGCACAGTTGAGCTGGTAGTAGAGGGGGGAGTTGGGGCCTGTCTCAGAGCGGATGGTGGCGTTGGCTTGCAGGACAGCAGCACTCATGTACAGGATGGCCGTGGCACCGTGGTACAAACTGTCCTGTGAAACAGGGAGCAGTGAGCATCAGACCTGCCCAGCACCGTCCTCTCCTGATTCACCCTGGGCACAAGGCCCATCCTCTGCACGTGTGAGTGCTCAGGTGGGGCACACACGCCCAGACAGGCTGGGACTAACCCTCCTGCCTTGCTGAACCCTCCCCTGTGCCCATGCAGCACCCTCAGCATTTCCAACTGAGGAAAAAGGGCAGATTTTAAACTTGTATTTAAATTTTTTCTAGCAGGTGGCTAGCTAACCCCTCGCCAGCCACGGTGGTCCTGCACCCGTGCTGCTGCTGCCAACGTCTGTCCCTCCTTACCAGCACTTTCCAGTTCTCACTGTTCCTGTGGAAGCCGAGGAGGTAGCCCAAGAGGAGCAGCAGGGAGATGAGGCAGGAGGTGAGGGACACGTACATCACCCATCCCTGCAGCAGCGGGAAGGAGACGGAGGTAGCAGCGACGAGGATCCACACCCAGGTCCCACAGAGCTGCCGGGGACAAGCACAGGTGGCTCTGATGAGCACGGGATGGGGAGAGCCTCTTCTCCTCCCCGAGACCCTCCTCTCCTCCCTCCCAGGCCAGCCTGAAGCCCCTCGTCTTGGGGCAGCACCCACCAGCCTCCCGGAGCGTCCTGGCACAGCAGCAGCACCACAAGCTGGCACGAGGCTCCCTGCACACTCTTGGGAAATCCATCAGAACCTTCCTTACAGAAGGGAAAGGTTTGCTGCTCTTTGACACAAGGAGACATCTCACCCCGAGCACTTTGGTGGAGAAGCCAGAAAATGTGCTTTTATATGAGGAAGGTGAAGAGCGGGGTCGGCCCAGCCCTGCTTGTTAATCTCCTGTGCTTGAAATCACGGCACGAGGAAGTCTCCTCCCGACTCTACACACCAGCCCAGAGTGAGTACTCACCCTGGATCCACCTAAAACATTTACCATGCACAGAGATCTGGATAACCCCAGGTGCTAGCTGACACATCACCAGTGCTCTTGTGTCAAAGTACACCAGGTGCCCTCTGGACCCATAAGTGACTGGTAGACTCCTGGAACGAGACACCCAACTGCCCTCAAGCCCTTGGAAAGACTTAGAGAATGAAGTTTCCTTGGTTTTCCATGTGATGTCCAGAGCTGCTCCTGCCCTGGAGGCACCACCAGCTCTTCATAGAATCATAGAATGGAACCCTAGAGATCATCTCTTCATCCTCTCCCAACCCCGTGGCAGCTGGTGACCCTCTCATGGGCTTGGGGTCAGAGCTGGAGTGGTTCTTGTCCTCCAGCTGTTCCAAAAACCCACCTGATGGAGACTACCTAGAAGCCCAGACACCGTTTCCCCCCAAGGCTGTGGTTTGGGGGCCGATGCCCAGACCCCCTGGTCCCCGAGGGCTCGGCATACTCACGATCTCGGGCAGCATGAAGGCGTAGGGGACGGTTTTGAGGACAGCAATCCCGGAGGGCAGGTCGGGCTGGGTGGAGGCCGTGGGGGGCCCCACCGAGGCCATCTCTCCTCAGCGGCCCCGCGCCCGCTGGGGCTGGGCTCTGCTCACCTCTGCCTGCCCCGGGCCGCTCCCGGGCAGCCTTTTAAGCGGCACGCCCGTGGGGACGTCAGCGCAGCACCCAGCCCCGGCTGGCACACGGGGCCCTCGTGGCCCTGCGGCCATTGGAGGCCTCCACGGGCCCTGCCCCGCCACCACCGGGCCCTGCCCCGCCACCACCGGGCCCTGCCCCGTCTCTGGCACGCCATCAATCCAGGGGCTGTGAGGAGAAGGGCAGTTAAAGCTAATCCCCCACGGCGCCGGGGCAGAGGTGTTTCCTGCAGTCAGGTTTTGTCCTTGGCATTCTTTCAAGCCTGAAGTATTTTTGCTTTCGCTGGTGTTGCCTCCTCCCCTCGCCGTGCAGGTTTCTGCTCCATTCACAGCAGGCTCCTCCACGCCCTCCGAGCGTGTCCAGCCTCTGGAAACGTGCAGCTCAGTGTGTTTATGGACAAGTCAACGCGCAGGGAGAAGATGGGAGGGTTTGCCCACGTGCTGCTGAGTGCCCAGGAAGGTCTGAAGGACCAGCTTTGATTTCTACCTCCTGGCAGACACACTTTGCATCTGTTTCGTTCCTAGAGGCCTCAGCCTCACACCATAACTGGTGGGATGAGCACCTGAAGGTGGCATCATCATGACCCAGAGGAGCCATTCTGTCCTCTCTGACTCAGGCAATGCTCCACCAAGTCCTAGTGAGATACCCTATCTCTCTGTTAGGAGTGCCAAGTGATGCCCAAGGAATTTAGCCTCTGTGCCAAGCCCTTGCACAATACAGAGCAAAGATCAAGTCCACCATGTTTCTCGTTGTCCTGGTCCACCCGAGGAACACCCAACAGCTCCTGAGCCTGCCCTAGAAATGGAGCACGGGGGGAGCTACCCTGGCATGCCCTGGATTCTCCCCAGCTCTTATTTGTATTAGGTGGGTTGAGCACATTCCTGTGAATAACCCAACCTTTTCCTGAGTGGGAAAGGAAAACAGTCAAACGGTCTAAATACAGAGCAACCTGCTGCCCACCCACTGGACAAGGGATGATTTGTTCTTCCTGGCCTTGCCCAGCAGCATTCTTACAGATCACTGTGATTTTCCTTGCCTGTTCCTGCTCTGCTGGGGTGCTGGGACAGAGAGGCTTTTGTTCATCCTCATTAAAACAAAACTGGGAATTAATTGGAAGCTGCACGAGAGGAGCAAATGCAGAGGCAGCAAAGTGTGACACTTGTAGCTACACCAGGTACGTGTAGTCGCAGACAACCACATCTAACGTGGCAAAGATTTTAAATTCCCATTAATTAAACGGATAAAATAATTTGGGTCTCTCTCAGAATGTTAATTACAATTAGAATTCAGCCAGCACACGGTTTCTCTTCGGTAGGAATTTATTTAATATCCATTCCTGGTCCAGGCTTGTCTGTCCTTCCTTCCCCTAGGAAATCATAAGCCAGCTCTGAGCTGTCAAAGGCTTTGTGAGTGCTCTCTGAGGACAGCAGGTACTGGAGAGCTCCATCATTCTCTCTGCTCTTTTTCAAGAAGTCAGCAATGGCCTTCCAGCGAGAGGCTTCACACTCCTCCTCAGCCCACCTGTAGTCAGGGAGGAAGGTGGAGTGGAGGAGAGGGAAGACAGAGTCGTGGTACACCAGGACAAACAGGGACTTGAGGAACTCTCGGTCTCTCTGCAGAGAAGAGTATTTGAAAACACTTCAGTGCAAGTACAGGGGGTTGCCAAGCACTTCTACAGAAGTTTTGTACACAGGAGGGGGAAAGAAGCCCAAGAAAACCTTCAGTGAACCCCCAGTCCTCAAGGTAATGAGAAGAGATTTGACCTTCCTGAACAAACACCAGTTTTGGAAGCCCCGACTCCACTTGTTTCTCCAGTGCTCTAGGTGAGGAGCTGCAGCACGCGGCTCTTGGCAGGAGGTGAGGCAAGGAGGACACTCAGCATTGCCTCCTGAGAAGGACGCTCAGAGTGTTGCCTCCTGGAAGACTCCCAGACCACCAAGACCCTTGAGGAAGGTGAGTGGCACTGAGCAGTGCAGGGCCCAGCAGCTGAGTGTCACAGAACCCTGCCAGGCAGCATTCCTGCCCTGGGAGTGGCACTGACAAATCAGGTAAAACTGGACGGTTCTGGGATCCTGAGGAGGTGCTAACTCTTTGAGCAGATCAGCTTTCTTTTTGGATGAGTGGCCTCAATGATTCTGCCTCAACAGCTTTTGGGTTGTTTGTATAAACAGAGATCTCCTCAGGTGTCTGTTCAGTAGCATGCACAGTGAATGACACGTCCTGCTGCTGAGCCCCACAGCTGAAGGCTCTTCCTCCACTAAAAACCACAGACAAACAGTTACAAGTTAATTTCATATTCCTCCTCCTCCTTTACTGTTATAAATATGGGTAAGGAATGTTAAGAGCTGCATTTAGTGCATTTTCTAATGGTCAGAGGCAAAATTAACTAGCAGTAACACTAAGAGAGAGCTGCTAGTTGGAATTAGATTGAGTATATGTCAGAGAAACTGGCATTTTACCTTCTCAGACCTTTTCAGTGTTCTTTCTCTGTCTGCCCAAGCACTCTGCAATGAAATGAAACATAAAATCAGACTGAGATTGTGGAGATCTAAAGCAATTCCCTTTTCAGCTGCTAAAGTCTCTCCCTGCAATGCCTGAGCTCCTGTTGCAGCCCCAGTTCCCTCACGCTCCTTGTGCCAGTTTAGTTGATTTAAGCAAGCAGCCAATCCACCAAATTTTACAGATGTGAGGATCTTGAAACTCTTAGAGCCATAAAAATGAAATTAGATCCACTTTTCAGAAAAATCAGATACAAACCAGGTTGATCTTTCCTTTTTTCCTGCCCTACAAGCACAGAGAAGTAACAGCCTGACCCCAAAGGGTTCTTGAAATGATTATAAAACTTTTCTGCTGTTTGGCTTTTCCCTTTATCTTTCCACAGGATAAAAAAAAAACCCTCAGATTTTGCAAACTCTCTGGAAATCCTGACACACCAGGTGGAATTGAATGTGTATGGAGATACCATACCCGGAGTGCATCCATCAGGTCTGGCTGCTCCATGAGCTGAGGGAAAGTTGCTAAAATAGGATTGCAGATTAAATCTGGAAGAGAAAATGAACACGTTGGAGGCTAAGGAAGAGACAGGCTGGGTTTTGAGGTACTCAGCCCATCCCCTCCCCTCAGATTATTTCAGGGCAGGGAGAAGAGCTCTCTAACAACTTCATTCCCTGACAGCACCAACCTCAGGGGCTGAGAGACATTTAACTGAGGAGAGAGACACAAAACCCAACTGCTGGTTTATTAGGGGAAGCCAGCAAGGGAGAGCCCTCACAGTTCCTCCTTTCTGCACCTGTCTTTTCAATAAACACCTGGAATTGTGCAGCCTGGGCTGGATGTTATGAATAAACACACTTTCTACCTTCTTCTGGCTTGTGTTGTGTGTGATTGGAAGATAACCAGGTAAGAGTGAATTTACCAAGTGGTAAATCTTGAACCCCAGTGGTCCTGTTATTTTTGTTATGAGATCACGGGTGAGGTTACACGAGTGTGATAGAGAAATTTTGGTTGGAGTGTTCTCTTTCTCTGCTGATTTTCAGTATTTAATGTACACGGTTGTTTCTTTGGGTGGATGGAAAGTTTAGTAAACAGGAGCCATTTACTAATAACAAAGTTTCCTGGCAGCAAGGCAGAACTGAAATAACTTCAAGTTGCCTGTTTTTTAAAGGCTAAACTGATTTTGGAATAAATCTCCTTTTGCTACACCAGAAAAAAAAAATGGCTACTGGAACAACTCCTGAAATGCTTCCACTCACTTCAAATGAAGTGTGGACCCAAATGGAGGCAGTTTAACCCCAGGAGAGCTCATCAGCCTGATCTACCTTTGAAAGATCAGCTCCAGTGAGTATGGCAGTTCCCAACTGGCCTTTTCAATCAAAGCATTTGAGTTTAAATAAGTTTATTAAACAACTGATTAATTTCTGAAAGGGTCTGACTTCCAGACACTGAGATCAGTATATTCAGAATGTATTAAAGCTCAAGACAATCAGGAAGGGAGTTAAGCTCTGAGCACTAAAGATGAAGCTGTAATTCAGGTGCCTACGTGTGGCTGAGGATTATCAATTAAAAATGTTAGTGCAGAGGGTAATTTATCTGCCGTAAGAACAGATAATTCCGTTTGGAGGAGAGACAGGAGAAAATCCCTTTGCAGTACCTATAGAAATTCACATGTGGCACAGTTAAAAACGGGATTTTTCCACCTTTCAAATTGGTTTTAAAATGGAGAAGTGGAAAGACAGACGTGGAAAGAGCAAAATCAGAGCAAGACACTGAGTTCTAAACCCAGAACTCTTCCACTTCTGTCTCTCCCTGCTGCATGGGCCAAAAGTAAATACTAATATATTTGTGAGGTGGTTGCCCAGTGCCAAGAGGAACAGAATTTGGTGCTCCTGAAGGTCTCTGCTTTCTCTTTTAAAAGGGAGAATAATTCTTAGGAACCTGATCTTTCCCCAGCACTGAGTTGTTGTCCCCAGCAGCAGCTCTTACCTGTGCTTTGCAAGCTTATCCTGTCCCTCAGGAGAGCATCACCAAGTAGCTCCCGATAGAAGATCAGGAGGTGGATGTAGCACATGCTGCCAATTAGTGTCTCTGGGAGCCAGCTGTTGGGGAGATGAACAGCAGCTGAGGGTTTTATTGGGAACTGCTCCTACAAAGCTTTGTTCACCAAAACTCCAGGGCAGTGACAGCTTCAGGGAGATGATTATTGGCTTCTCCATGAATCTGTCACTAATTCTGAAGGGGCACATGGATACAGCTCTAACTCCTGCTGGTCTGCTTTTCAATATTACCTAAACTTAAAGGCTTTTTAGCTGTTTTCAACAGAATAGCTCTAACAGATCAAGTGCAAGACACAGGTGACACCACCCACAGGTTTTTCCACAGCCCAGGGAAGGGGAACACTTTAGATGCCTGGGCCCATTCTAGGCTAAATTAAATATTTTTTTCATTTTACAGCAGCACACACAAACGCTTACTTCAGGATGTCTTTGGAGTGTGCACTGAGTGACCTCAGCTTCACCACAAGCACAGGCTGCTTCTTGAGGGTGAGGAGCTGATGGAGAACACCACTGCCTGCTGCAGAAATAAACACCCAAGGGAACATCAGTCATCTCGAAAGACCATGAAGAATTCTCTTAAGAAGATGGACATTTAAACTGGGCAGGAGATGTTTTGCTAAAACCCTGATGCTCTAAAAACCAGGAGAAATGCATCAAAATATATCAGCTCTGTCAACATTTTGGTCTAACATGAAGCTGTTGTCTCTCTCCAGGGTGGTGGGTGCATAAAATACTTGGAGTGACATGGAGAGAGGTGTCCAGAGCCACGAGGTAAGGCCAGCACCTGCAGCTTGCAGCCTGTGTCACTGCCAGATAGTTCTGAAGTATTCCATTGATACCATACCTCTTCTTGACAGGGAGGGGTCCACCTCCACACCCCTCTCGTAGGGAGTGCCACCATTTAATGGCAGCTCATACATCCTGGGAGAGAAGAGCAGCAGTTACAACACAGAGAGGTGAGGAGGGGTGAGAAACCTGCTCAAAAACTGAGCTTATGGCAAATATTCTATATGAAACAACTACACAAGTAATCAAACCTCAAATGATAAATTTGAAGCTTGTATTATATGGGGAAACCAGTTAATTATTTTAAAATCATTTTATTTTACTTCATTTTACTTTATTTTATTTTATTTATCATCTTCCACGTGGTTCCAGTGGTTTTCTTATAGGAAATTTAGCAATTGTTGCACTAAAATGTTTTTTTGAGGAGTCCTGGCTTAAGTATCACAGATACTTGGATATGGAAGATTGAAAATATTAATAATACAATCCCAGTGCTGTCAGGAGTAAGTCCCTGTTGAAGCAAGGGTGCAGTTCCACTCTCTAGGTACCATGTTAATTAATGAAATAGAAAAATAATGTTAGAGATCAAATTTAGGAGAGATTTAAAGACCTATATAATAGTAGAGGTCTCCCATCAGTATTTTTTTTGCTCTGTAATCCAAACATATTCAGAATAGACATAAATATTTTTATCTGTAGCTGGTAAAACTCAAGTATTACCAGCCTGAATCATTTCTGTGAATGAACAGAAAGCTTTCCTAGGGTTAATAAAATAGAAATACAGACATCTTATTATTCTTTAACATTGTTGGGCCCACAAACTAATAAATCAGCTGCCAAATATCAACTTAGAAGTGACTTGGGAAGTGGGAAGAAGAGATTGATTCACGACAGCTCTTACCTGCTGCCAAGTCTTAGAAACTACCTCCTAATGTTGACATGGGGAAGGGATATAGAGCAAAGTCCAGGCAAAGAAGAGCCAGGACCAAGGACATTATCACCTGCAGCTTGGGTGGTGATTCTGTTGGGTATAAGAGACACATCACAAGCTTACTTGGGAGGCACAGGCATTCCACTGGAGGTGAAAAGCTTCAGAAAGGCCCAGCCACAGCTTAGCTCTCCTCTTTCACCTGTTGACTGGGGGAAAAAACCTTCATGAGCTAAGCAGCTGAACCAGAGTGAGTCACGCGTAATTATTCAGAATAATCACATTAAAACAGAAGCCCCAGATCTGTGCTAAGCAAACACTGGCTGTGCTGCCTTTGCAGGTGTGTGGAGATGTTTGGCCAAGCAGCACTCACAGCTATGCTGGAGTTGATCATCCATGAAGAGATTGAAGAGACAAGGAGTTATGAAGCCAAGAAATGCACATTGAAGGGAAACCTACGTGTATCAAGCTGCTGAAGAAAAGAAATGCAGAGATATGGAAGGTAAAGAACCCCAAGTTGATGCTCTAAAGAATGCAGGACAGAAAGAAAGAGGGGAAAGATTTACCCAGGGTTGTTTCCAGAGCCAAGTTTCCAAGGCAGTGATGCCTCAGAAGGCTTTAATCACGGTACCAGAGACTGATCCTGAGGCCAGACCCACTAACAACAGGTAGGAACCTGGGCACACTTCAGGTTTCATTTAAACTTTCTCCATAAACAGCAGCAGAGAGCTTTGTGTAACCTTGGCTGCTCCCATGAGCATCCATACTATTTAAACAGCTAAAATTCCAGTTTCCACTAGTCTGGAATAAGTGACAAAGATTAAAGAAAACAATGCAGGAATGAGGAGAGAATTGGTGCTTTGTGATCACATTCCCTGAGATCTTTGGCAGCCTGGCAGGGTGAGTAAAGGAACATTCTCAGCAAGTCTTTTATTCTCTAAATATTGCCCCAAACTAGAAGTTCCCAAACCCCAGCATCTCTCTCCTCCCTCCCAGAAGCCCAAAGGAAGCAGATTTTACAGTAAGCTAGGAAAAATTCAGCTCCTGCAGCTGACTGTCAAGTATGGGACAGTTGATTCACTTTATAAAGCTGAGCTTGGAACTTGCTGCAACTTTCTGCACTTACATTACGAATGTAGGTGATGCCAAGTTCAAATAACACACCAATGTCTGAGGACAGGGAGCTGGACCTGACAAAGCAGTCCCCATCAAGCAAGCTGGGTAAAATACCTGTCACCTGATACAGAGAGAGGGGGAAACAAGAAAAGTTAATGTACCTACTAAGTTCTGATTTTTAAAGGCCATCAAACACCTCACATAAGATCCAGACCCAATCCCAGAGGATGATGAATAGACAATCAGCTTCTATTGAAATCTTGCTCCCCTTTTTCATCTTGCTCCCCTTTTTCATCTTGCTCCCCTTACTCTTTATCTTGCTCTCCTTTTTATCTTGCTCCCCTGATTCTTTATCTTGCCACAAAACCCAGCTCTGCTACCAAAGTGCTTTTTGAGTGTGTGATGACAGCTCTTAAAGAACTTTAGATGTCAAAAAGGACTTCATTCCCCCCAAGAACACAGCAGCAGCTGGGGTGAAACCCACCAATGCTACTGCTGTGAGCATGACCATCATCCCTTGAGTGAGACACACCTACCCTTGGGGAAAAGGTCCATGTTTGAGGGTTTTTAGGTTGCCACGTAGCTCTCACGGTGTGGATGTTACTCAGCACCTAAAATATTGTAAATGGTGAGAAAAGCTCAGACAAGGTTTGCTGGGAAGTTGCAGAGCTTTAAGAAAATGCAGTTTTATCCCAGATTAACCCAACAAAGATAAAATGACACTTTCTCTTTGACTTTAGCAGGTGGTGCCAGTTTAAAGGACTGCAGAGGAAGTTCTCTCTGAAGCCACATGCACAAAGCATCAAGGGCAGGTGGGGGAACCCAAACATGACCCTGACCCAGCTCTTCCCATCAGAGAAGAGACCCACCCAGAAAAGGGCTCATCTCCACAAAGCCGAAGGAGTGAAGAGGCACAAAGGCAGGTGGGGGAACTGAAAGGACACCTTGGTCCTGCCCCAGCCCCTCCCCAGGGAGCCCTGGGGGCCGGGTGTGACTCCATCACCATGAGTCACCAGGAGTGGCTTCCAGGCTCAAAGGGGCAGGAGAGGAGTTTGGGGACTGCACGTGATTCACTCCGGGGTGTTCAGGGGAGAAACCCAGGGCAGAAGGAGGGAGGGATCAAAGAGCTTTGGGGAGTTAACAGCAGAGGGATAAGTACACACGTCTGGCCACGCCCAGCACCCCATCAAGGCAGTCTGTTTTCACACTAAACTCTATTTATAACACTTTTTCTGGGTGAAGAGGCTCTGAATTGTGACTGCACCTCTCAGCCCTGCCCCAGCTCACTGGGGGCCTCTCTCCTGGGTTCAGCTCTCAGCCTGTGGGCACAGATGAGCATCAAGCCAGACTCAGAGTTACAGTTTGGGGGGCAGATTGTGTGTGTCTCCCTGAGACAACCAGAGGAGTTGGCTACCAGAGGAAAACCAGAGCAGAGAAGCTCCTGAAGGACCCATCCAGCCTTTCTTTGGACAGCCACCCAACTCACCCGTTGGCCATCGAAGAGACAGAGTCTGAGGTGTCTGCTGAGGACCTGAATGCTGGCTCCTGGGGGAGGAATCATCTTACAGCTGCTTAAGGTGACAATCAGGGATACCCTGGTTGGTCTAGGATAGATCTGGAAGAGACAACAGGAGGAGGATTCAATCCTCCTGCACCTGGGATCATGTTGGGTTTATTTACTGAGATGTTCTCTAGACTGGATGCTTCAAACCACAACGTGGTAGAAGCAGCAGCAAAATTTCCTCCTAAGCCTTCAGAGATACAAATACTACGAATATTGACAGAGAAAAGGTGCCCTCAAAGTTTGAGAAGAAAGAAGCGTTCTAAAAATGGTGCAAAGGAAAATAATCATCAGCCAGGGTGAAAGAAGACAAATGAAACTGGTGATTTCACAGTGATGGCAGAAGTTCATGGGTGGAAAATTCAGACTAGAGTGACAGGAAAGGAACCCACAAACTTAAGATATAAAACATGACAAATTTGTACCAATTTTATGTCTATTAGAGAGTAGGATGTGATAAAGGAGCCTGGACTGATACCAAAACCCACCATCTGTGTCTCAGCAATATTCACCCACCAATACAACATACTGGGAGCAGTTCCCACCTGGAGATGCCGTCACTTCCCTCAGACTAAAAGCCCTGCAGCTTTCTCACCAGCAATACTCACAGTGTTTTTGTCTGGGTTCCACACCAGGTCTTTGAAAGCCAGCTGGGATGGAGTGAGTTCAGGCTGCAGGAAGTGACTGGCTCGAAACTGATGGCCTACAACAAATTAATTTGAAAAAGGCCTCAATTTTTTATGCCCCGAGATGAATGACACCCAAAATTCAGACGTGGCTAAAGTCCAGTGGAATATTTGAGGGGTCCAAGCAAAACTATGGAGGAGCCTTCTACAAGCAGCCTTTAAAAAGGGGATTTTTGCTATTTGTAAGTTGTATTTAATCATAGAAACATGATAATTTAACCAATAAAAAGAGATCTGGAACAAAAACACTAATGCAAGATGTGTGATGTATTTGGTGAAGAGACTCCAAAAGATCTCTGAGAAAAAGGGAAGATTAAAAAAAGAAAAGAAAAAATCATCATTTTTTCTGCAACATCAACAGGAAGTTTCTTCCAAAGAGGAACCTCCTTTGAAATCATGAAGAATTTTGTCAGTGTGGGGTCAGGATTTGCCACAGATCAATTCAAACTTAATTGAAGAAGAAGAATAAAACCTTTTATACGCTACTCGATGGGTCAAATCTGGAAGGTCTCTGAGCCAGAAGGATTCTCTGGTTCCTCAGATATAATTAAGTGACACTGGTTTGAGTTTAGGATAAGCAGCTCTCCACAGCCCCTGGAGGATCCTGCCCTGTGGTGATGATGATGGGAAATCCTCACCTACCTCCAGGAGCTGGAACAGCGTGGACGGGCGGAATCCAGCTGGGACAGCTCCTATGGTGGCCAGCACCTCCACTGTGTCATTCTATTACCAAAAACACCCCAAAAACAGGGGAAAAAAAGGGATATTAATACTTTTGCTACTCAACAGCTCATTCCAGCCTCATTTACAAGCAGCAGCAGAGACTTGGGGCATCAGACCCCTCATCTGAAGGTAGTTTGGCCCACCCTGAGGGATTTTTGCTCTGTTTGATGGACAAACCCAGCCAGGCTCCCCTGTTGTTAACTCCCCTTCTCTTTCCATTTCAGAGCAGCCACTTACTGACCAAAATCCCACCCTTCTGAGATTAATTTGCTGTGTGAGAGGTGCACCTACCTCTGAGATAGCTCTTCTTACAGCACTCCAGTGAGAATCTGTCCTGGAAGAAAAACAAGGTATTTTTTTTTTATACCCTCTTTCTGTGGGCAAGAATTCAAACATTAAATATTGCTTTGGTTTCCAATAGCAGCAGCTGAATAACCATATATCTGAGATTCTGATCTAGAGGGTCTCATGAGCTGGTACATAACTCAAGGAGGAGGAAGAATTATTTTATTCTTCTTTGCTTTCACCCCATTTACCTCTTTTTAATTTCAGTTCCCTCTGCTGTTTCATCCACCACTTCTACGTGGTCCTCACTTTGCTCTTGGCTTTCCCCATCCTCGTGGTGGACCTGAAATGCAGATTCAAGGTGGCAAAGTGCTTGATTTCTCCACAGATTGTACCAACCACAATAATGATGTGCAGAAGACATAAACTAACGTGTGTGAGCAACTCTAAAAATGAAAAAAAAAGAGTTACAAAGC
Organism: Brachypteracias leptosomus; assembly: GCA_013401335.1. Classification (NCBI taxonomy): domain Eukaryota; kingdom Metazoa; phylum Chordata; class Aves; order Coraciiformes; family Brachypteraciidae; genus Brachypteracias; species Brachypteracias leptosomus. The sequence goes on from VYZX01010384.1 coordinate 171,468, forward strand.
TTTAAAATCCATTTTTAAAAGGTTCTTCCGTGTTGAATTACAAACTATTTTTGAATTATTTGAAATATTGACTTACAAAATTAATCCACAGCAGCTCAGAGTCTTCAGAGCTGATCTTCAGTGACAAAATTATGATTTTTCTTCATCAAAAATCTTCCCTGCAGTTATTTCACATCTTCCCAAGGCACAAAAACACTGCTTTGGGCAACTACCTCCACCCACAGGTGTAAGACATGCCATTATTCCCAAATAAGTGGCAAAACCCCGCTGTATGATCAGTTTGAGCAGCTATATTGAAATATTTTATCATTATTATACATAAAATAAGAGAGGTGAGACCAGAACAGGAGGTTGCCACACACTAACCGCAAGATAGGTCCTGGGGACGAGCCCTTTGTCCCCTCTGGAGTTCTCAGCTACCCACCAGCCATCCTCCTTCTTGTCGTGGATAATTAGGACTTCCCCTTTCTTTGCCATCAGAAGGAGAGACAAGAAACAACCAAATATTTCAAATCAGCTGCAGCACAATTGAAAAAAAACCTACACAAGCTTAATTTCTTCATTTTCATCACCACAGACTCTGCCGCTGCTAAAGGACACGGATTCCACTGAGCCAAACATACACCAGGAAAAGCCACTTCCCCCTGAATCCCACCAGGAACCAGCTGAATCCCACAAGAACAGGAATTAATTGTAATTAGTGCTTAATACAGGATGATCTGCAGCCAAAAATCCTCTATATTGATGTATTTACCGTGAAGGGGAGATCCCCCTCCTGCTGTGCACTGAAGTCTCCAACTGCAACACATTCCTTAACATCTGGGTCATCCAACAGCTTCTCCTCCTCCTCCTCATCTGCTTCCTCACTCTCCTCCTCCTCCTCGCTGCTTTCTTCATCCTCACTCTCATCCTCTTCGTTTCTAGCTGCTGTTTGAGGATTTTTCTTGCGTCCCTCAGCCCTACCCAAAAGAAATCGGATTTTTTTAAGTTGTTACTGCAACAAAACTTCTTGAAATTGCTTTTGACTTCTTGAAATCATCAGCACTGACTCTGGCTCATCAGCACCTCTTCTTTAACCACGTGTTAAGATAGCAAAGGGGATGAAGCAGCAATTTTCAGGTCCTTTCCAGCTGCACACATCCAATTCCATAAGAGCACAGATCCTGTTTGTTGGAGCTACTCACGCTGCGGAATTTGTGGTCACATCATCCTGATCCAAGACAAGAAGCAGCTTCTGCAGCTGCTGGGAGAGCTTCTGCAATAGCCTCTCCTCTTCTTCTTTCCTCTGGTTGTAGTTCCCCACGGGTGCAGGCTCATCAGCCTGAGGAAAAACACCACAAATTACTCAGAATTCCTCTATTAAGTTAGTTTTTTCGATGTCTTACAAGCTTTCCCCTTCCTGGGCTGCTCTCACTCCCTGGTTGGTGACATCTTACTCTGCCAAGGTGAAATTTTGGGTTAAATTTCCAATCTGCATTCCCAGCTTCCAATACAATGCATGTGGCTGACGAACAGTTTATAATTTATTGGGCTGATGCAGATTTTTAAGCACAATAGAGCATAAAGCCAAGTTGGATGGGGTCTGGAGCAACCTGGGCTAGTGGAGGTGTCCCTGCCCATGGCAGGGGGGCTGGAACCGGATGGTCTTTGAAGCCCCTTCCACTCGAACCCGTGCTATGGTTCTAACTGATCTCTGTGATGTATTTTGGAGAGGGTTTGTCTCGGCACTTACTTTTTTCAAATCGTGAAGAGCTTTTGTGTTCTCCTCCACCAGCCTCTCCAGCTGCCGGCACCTGCATGGAGAGCAAGGCAGGGAGGTGGCATTGCCTCAAAATCCGGATAGAGGGGAGACCCCAATCACTGAAGCACCGCTGTGCAGATCCCAGACCACCGCCCTAAGCGGAGATTGTCACCCGGTTCGTGCGAGGTAAGGGGGGGAGCGGGGCCGGGTGCCCCCGGGGCCGGGTTCCTCACCTGAGCGAGAGGCCTTTCCTCTGCGCGGGGGTCGGGGCCGCGCACTCCGCCCGCAGCGCCTCCACCTGCAACACGGGGCAAGCAGCTGTGAGGCCGGGCCCTCCCTCCATCCATCCCTCCCTCCTTTCATCCCTCCCTCCCGGTACCTGGGCCTGCAGCTCCCGGCTCTGCCGCTGCACCCGTTGCAACGGGCTCCGCGCCCGACGCCCCGACATGGTTGCCAGGCAACGGGCGGCGCGGCGCCGGCGCACACTGATGGCGTCACTTCCGGCCCCGGCGGGCGGGGCCTGGCCTAGACGCGGGCAGGCAGCGGCCTGCGGGTAAGTCCCGCCGCTGGAGTCCCCGGAGCAGCCCGGGAGGCTCAGGGGGACCCGGGTCTGGGTGTAAGCGCCCTTCTGGTCATCGCTACGCCTGCCGTGACAGGGCGGTACCTGTACACCCGCCACACACCGCCGTTTAACCATCAGCCAGGTTAAAAACACGGAAGGGGGCTCCATAGGAAGCCGTCAACGTTTCACTGGTGAATCGAGCACAACTTGGGCTGAGCTGGTGGGGGTTAAACAGCAGCTCTGCCAGACCCCAGTGCTTGCATTGAAGCAACTTCCAAAGCCCTCACACCTTGTTCCTACCAAAAAAGCCCACAAGGCTACTACAAATCAGCCTTTTCTATCTTTAGGGGTGCTGCTCAATAGGGTTTTTCCGCCCCAACCTTTTACAGCTCAGTAATTAGTTGAAAAGCAACATGCAATAAATCCATCCTACCCACACACAGAGGTTTTACTTTACAGGTGTGCTTTGATAATGACATTTGTCCCTCCTTCCAAGCACCCTCCAGCTATGGCTTCACTCATTGTAGAAATAAACACATCCAGAGCAATAAACAGGATTTTTGCTGGTTTAATGTCTCAGCAGCACGTCCTGGCACAGCAGGCTTAAAATACAGACAACCCTTTGAAATATAGGAACACATTTGGTGTCAAAGTTCTTGTACCCTCGGGGTTTGGCTGGGGGAGTCTGCTGCAGGCTGGGATTTGTCTCCTGAAGGTGATGAGGTTCCAGGGATGGGGGATGCCAGGGATGACGGAGTCCGTGGATGCAGGATTCTATGGGTGAGGGAGTCCAGGGATGAGGGATTCCAGGGATGCTGGATTCCACAGATGGGAGATTCCATGGATGGGGGATCCCATGGATGGTGGATTCCACAGATGTGGGATTCCATAGATAAGGGATTCCATGGATGGGGGATTCCACTGATGCGGGATTCCACAGATGGGGGATTCCATGGATGAAGGATTCCAGAGATGCAGGATTCCATTGATGGGGGATTCCAGGGATGCAGGACTCCATGGATGACAGGTTCCAGGGATGAAGGATTCCAGGGATGGGGGATCCCCCAGACGCTGTGTTGCAGGGGTGCAGGATCCCCCAGTCGCTGGGTTCCAGGGGTGCTGTCCCTTCCCAGCGCCTCTTCCCCCAGCTCCGGCAGCAGCCCGGGCCGAGCCCCGCCGAGCTCAGGCCGCCTCCAGCTTCTCCTGGGTGTCCGCCAGGCGGCCGAGGAGCCTTCGCTGCCTCCAGCGGAGGAAGCGGCGTCGAGCCCGGTTGCCGTGCCAGCCCACCAGC
>VYZX01010385.1:28689-58820 GCA_013401335.1 Brachypteracias leptosomus
AAAACAGTGTTGATAACACAGAGATATTTTAGTTGTAGCTAAGCAGTTCTTACACTGAATCAAGTCCTTGTCTGCTTCTTACACCACCCTTCTAGCAAGTAGGCTGGGGGTGCACAAGAAGTTGGAAGGGGACACAGCCAGGACAGATGACTCCAACTGACCAAAGGGATATTCCATACCATATCATGGTCATGCTCAGCAATAAAAGCTGGGGTGCAGAAGGAGGAAGGGGGAATGTTTGGACTCATGTCATTTGTCTTCCCAAGTAACCATTATGCATGATGGAGCCCTGCTATCCTGAAAATGGCTGAACACCTGCCTGCTGATAGTGAATAGTAAGTAGTGAGTTTCTTGTGTTGCTGTGTTTACGCACACAGCTTTTGCTTTACCTATTAAACTCTCCTTATCTCAGCCCACAAGTTTTGTCAGTCTTGTCCTTGAATTCTCTCCCCACCTGACTGCAGGGGAGCGAGTGCACAGATGTATGGGGCTGAGATGCCTACTGGGTGAGGTTAAATCACAACAGCTGCAAAATATCTCCACATCTTAGTTTTAAGTGTTCTGTTCAAATGCTCTGTGACAGAAGTTTTAACTTCATTATTAGCAACAAAATGGTGAACATTGTTCTACTTTAACAATTTTTATAAAGTATGGTGAGTCTGTAATATCTGAGACTTGTGCTACCTGCTAGAAGTTGCTTTAAAAGCACAAGCTATTAGAGAACCTGTTTTACGTTTTAGTCCAATGGCCCAGGAATGCTTGGAACAATATGGCTATAATTTTGATGATGTAATTATCACTGTCATTATATTTAGAGAACTATTGCACATTGGCCAAGTCTGCCTGCTATTGTGCATCTATGTCTTCTACAATCACCTTGTTTCTTCTCAAGTGCTTTCTAACAGACTTGTATAAGATGCAAGCATCCTGAAGTGCAAGCTAGGTTGACACTTGGCCTCAGTTCAGATAAGCAATTTGCCTTTTAACAGCTTCAAAAGGAGATTTATGCCCTCAAAGCTTCCCACTTCTATATTTCAGGGTTGTTTTATTTTTTGTCTGCTTTGTAATCACCATCCCCTTAACTGCAACCATCTTATGTGCAATATCTATTTGCTAACATTTCCTTTGAAAAAATAGTCTTCTCTTCATTTTTATCAGTCTTCCTTACTCACATTTTATGTCAACAGCTAAGTCTAAACATCACAATGAAATCTGAATTTATAGAAATTCAAGGCCAGTCAAATCCAAAATCTGAAGGTTGTATTAAAGTTCTAAGAAAATCTATGGTATGGGGGAAAAAAAAAAAAAAAATTATTCCTGAGTAAATTCCAGAAAATTTTGCCACTGACAGCACCAAAATTGTTTAGAGATAAAGTCTGTAAATTTCTGTAATCATGAATGAAATAATTATTTTCTCACCAATTATTATGGTCCTGTCATTTTAGAAGAGTATAATTGAAATAGAAATTTAATATGCTTTTCTGCATCCTTCTAGTGCATGAGTGGGTGCGTCTATGTGTGTGTGTGTGCATACTTGTATTTATACAACTTAGACATATATCATATGTGTGTCTGTGTTTTTACACACATGCTTTGAATAAGTATGTATCAATGCATATGTATGTCTACACATAGTTGTATGTCTTTTGTCCTCTGTTATTCATATTCAGGAACAGCTTATGAATGCTGAATTATCTCTTTGAAAATTAAAGATTATGATTTTGCTATATATGATTCAACCCTTTGATGTGCTCATACAACGAAATTAATAGGAAAAGCACTGGCAAATATTGAAGAACTGATAGTTTAATATTTTCATATGATTCCCTTCAAAAATTTTCAGAAAATGTTTAAGATAAAACTCTCATATGAAGAACAAATAAGTGCAATATTCCTGAATAATGAAATAGAGGGATCAAATGCCATTATATTGAAAATACTTCCAGACACTGACTTATTTTTATTAAAAATGTCTTTTAAAAATATTGTACTTAAAATTGGTTGGTGGTTGCAAGATCATGAAATATAGTATTTTATGCCCACCACATTTAGCTTTCAATGTAAATGCAAGATCATCATATGTATTAATGGAGCACTAAGTATACTTTCTCCCTTCCTCCTTCTTTGGTGTGCAAGTCAGTTTCCATAAAATAGAAGTGTGGCCAGAAACACAAATTTGAAGTCTAACACAGGTTCACTTCTCCTTCTAAGGAAAACTCTGAAGACACATGATACTTCATATGGCTAGAAATATGAAATAAATGTTGAGATTAGATATTATATCTGTTTCCAAACAAACAAAAAAAAAGAAATCTAAAGTATTTTTGAAAACAAAAAGGTGAAAAAATCCTACTGCCTGAAACCAAAGCTAGGTGGTTATATTAGACCATAATATAATTGCATTTTTTGTTGTTTATAGGTGATGTTCAAGCATTTTAATTTTTTTAATTAACACTTAAAAAAATATTTGCTGATGACATAGTAGAAATATGCAGGCTCTGGAGGACTTGGAGAAAAGTCATGCTACACTAGTGTGCTGCAGTGACTATAGACAGTATGCTTGACTTGCCTGTCCTTTTCCACTAAGACCTTGGAGGGAATAAGTGTCCCTGAACTGATGGAAATAATGCATTAATCTTAGTCTCAATGTCTGATAAAGGTACTGCTGACTAGTCATCCTGCTCATAACTACACTGGAAAAATCTGAAGCATGCAGTTACATATCAAAAAAAGTATGCCATCATATGAAAAAGAATTGAGAAGTAGTGGTCTTAGGGAATAACGTGGGAAGTTTTATGAAAATCTTTCAAAACAAAAGTGACAGTACACTGGAAAATTGCTGTAAGTTCATTTTTAGAACATCTGTTTGGTTTACTGCTTTTCATCAGTAAGCAAAAGGATTTTAGAAATGGATGGTTCAGTGATTGACAATCTAAGATCATTGCATGTTTTTATTGTGCTTCACTTCCAGAAAATATGCTATTCACTAACATAGTTGGGTGACTAATGTGGAAGAGATTCTGAGAGCAACCTCATTTGTTCTATTGAAATAACACATAATTTTACCATTTATTCTTATTGACAGAAAACTACACAACATAAGGAAAAATAAATGTGGAAAAGCTTTGCTTGGTTTCAACAGTAATAGCTACAATTTTCATCACTTTGGCTGGTTTTCATAATAATTTAAAAGATAAATTAAACCAAAACCAGTGTCTGTGAGCCCATGTCCTTAACTTTAAGCATCTGTCTTGTGCCTAAAAGATTAGATGCCTACAATAATACTTGATTCTCTGTATAGCAAATAAAGACAGCTGGCATAGGAAAATTCTTTCAAACCATGTTAGATGTAGCCCTTGACAGATATGTGCTGCACTTCGCACACTGAACAGTAACCATAAACTATGTAGTACTAAGTAATATAGCACAAGAATTAATTCCTGTCCAAGATGTCAAGAGAAACAAACCATCATTGCTTCCTCTAGAGAAAGTTATCTTTACCAGTCCTATGTCCTTTGACATCTTTGGTCAGGTAGTGTTCCTTTGCCACCAGACATCATTTTGTGTGGGGTACTTTTTAGCTTGGAGCATCTGAAATAATTTAGAATTTTAGTGCAATTTATTACTATGTTAACCTTATGCCCTGAGGTTCTTTAAATAATCCTAGCACTTCTTCTGAGTATTGTTCTGAAGAAAGTTGGTTGGAGCTGTTCAAAGCAGAGTGATACTTGAGCTAACATCTAAGATCAGGCATTCAGAGATTAATTTATCTTACTGGCCCTCTTTCATCAGGAGTACAGCTAATATTATGTACTTTCCTGTTACAGCTTTTTCTCCATACAAGTGAGTACATAGATACAAATTCAAGGTTTAAATTATCTTTAGTGGATCCCACCTCCTAAATTTAGAAGTGAAATCTTTATTCTTATGCAGCTTCTGAACTGATCCCTGTTCCTAAATATACATATATATGAAAATTCAAGTATATGTGACTTTGATGTCAATATCTCTTAGATGGGATATTGAACAGTTGTGTAATCACAAAAGAAATATTTAAAGAAGTGCGTCTCACATGTACTATTTGATGGGATTGATTTAGAGCTTGTGGATCTACTCAAACATTCATCCTTGTGCACACAAGTTTAATGTGCATGTGTGCATGAGCTGGTATTCTGCAGTGTGTTTTATCAATACAGGTTGCTTCACTAGTGAAGCACATCTGTGCTTCTGGAGGAGAAAAGGAAAAGGAAATATGCCATGTTCGGTATCTGTTCTCTTGCTTTGAAGTTTTTATTAATCTTCTCCCAGAGAAAAGCTCAGTATTCAAGAGTCCATGAACTCTCCAGAATAGCCCAAAAGTAACCAATTTACTTATGCAGTTGGTAAAAATTGGGTCTAGTAGAGCATATTGCAATTTCTGTCGTTTGTGTTCAGTAATCATGAAAAATCTATATTGTTGCTCTAACTTTATGTTTTAAAAGTAAATTCATTTTGCTCTGTCCATGGATGCTAAAAAAACCTAAAAACTGCATAAAAATATTTATAGTTCAAATTTCTTGTATGTTACATGCTTTAAAAATCCTAACGTTTTATTTAGTGTGCCATCCTAAAGAGGCAGGAAACGGAATGAATACACTGTCAACTTAGAGGTCAGTAAATAACTATTCAGAGAAATTTCAACTTGCCCTTCAGATATTATGTTGTTTAACATATCAGCAAAATAATGCCATGAGGATAACTCCTCTTTTCAAAGCTATTTAAATGTTTGTTTATGCTTCAGTGACACAAGAAATCTATTTAAATGTAAATAATTAAATGCTAGAAGGCATAGCTATTGGCATTAAACCCACAACAAAAAAAGGAAATAAAATTTTGAATGTCTGTCTTCCATCTAAGACAAGAATTGTGCTAAACTTCCATCTTATATTAGATACTTATACTTGTGTTACATAGGTTATATGTATTTATTTATACAAAGACAAAACTACATATGAAATATATTTCATGTATCTCTCTGGTAGGGATGTTTTTTGTTTACTTTTATTAAAATAATTACTCTCCATCCAATAATTAATTTAATTGCTGTCAACATGAAACTGCACCAAAATCAGTAAAACTTCTTTTTTCCTAAATGCTTATTTTTCATGGTGAAAATGAATCAGGAAATTGGAACAGTTATGTTTCTAAGTAAGTTCAAACATTGGTAAGGTCTTGTGGTGGTACTATTCCCCTCCACTCATGGGCCACTTGATATAGGGTGCGACTCCCCTCCCTGGGCCACACAGCAATGCATTGGAAAAGTACAGGTTGCTAAAGGCAGTGTTAAGACACCCCCTTAATGCTCCTATCTCCCATATTCTCTGGGGACAATAATGACAATTACCTCCTGCAGTGGACCAGAGCATTGATCAGCATACCTAGCTACTACTCCCCTCCTTATCATCTTGAATGATTACTTGACTCTCTTATGACCTGGTACACTTGTACTGGGGCTGTGGCCCAGAGCGGGGATACCAGAATGCCAAGATCCAGTGAGTTCTGGACATATGCAAACCAGAATATTGCAACACTTGAGTTAGGTCTAAATAGAAAAGTACATGACAAAAGTCAATTATCTTGGACCCCATAAATCGTGATCCAAAATGAGACCTTTGAGCTCTCCTAGATTACAGTGGGCTGCATCCAGCATCCCCCCTGAGTTGGGATGCCTCTGAGGACTGCCTGCCAATGAAGTCAACATAAGGCCTGGATGACACCACCTCCTCAAGACTCAACTCCTGCCAGTTGAGAAATGCTGATGCACTGTGAGTATTTTCTCTAAACTTGAAGGGGGAAATTTTGACCATAGGCTAGTCACTTTTACTCACCTCTCTACTTAACTAGATGTTTGATTTTTTGTATTTGCTTTTATGAGTGTGGGCACCTACATCTTTCACTGGCCAAATATTTCTGTATCTGTATGCTTTGGGTTTATGCATATACACTTTATTTGATTGGAGATACCTTGTATTAAGTTAGTGTGAATCTTGTAATCCTAAAACCTGTAATTAAGTAGCTTTTTTACTAAATCACTTGTTATAGTGAGTGCTGCAAAAATCAGCATTTGATGTAATTTAGTAATAAAACTTGAATTGCTGATAAATCAATCTATGTCAAACATACTCATCCATGACAGGCCTTTAAACAATAAGAAGATAGGGTTACATTCCCAAGTACTTGGGAAGGACATTTTCTGATCTTGTCTGTCTTATAAATAAATAAATTCTCCTGTTGCCACATAATGAACTCTTACAAGCGTCAGTGACTAGAGCATTAATTACATTAACTCTTGTAGGCATTCAAACTCAAAGCTTTATTCCCTTGTCTGGAACTGTCAGGAAGAATATTAGAGTCAGTTTGTTAAATGTTTTGTTTAGGCCTGTCTCTGCCATCTTCCTTCTATTCAGTCATTTCTGTTCTTACCCAGTAATCTTATTGAATTGGAGACAGGCTGGCAAAGACATTATACATCACCATTTTTTAACGTACCAGTGGAACTGCAGTGCAAGGACAGATCATTATTTCATATTTCATCAGTGAAGTGACCAAGATTTAATTTTTTTTTCCTCATTGTCAATATGCAGGATCAAGTCTAAAAATAAAGAGGACTCGTTTGTGAGGAAAGAATACATAATGGTGTAGGAGAAATTGTAGATAAGGAGATTAGCAAGGGGAAAGACGGTTAGAAGTAAAAAAAAAAGAAAGAAAGCTGGAGATGTTAAAAAAAGAAGATGAAAGAAAGGCTGATAGACTACCTAATGAGAAAGACAGAACTCCTATGGCAGTGATGTAAAACAGGCAAGAAAGAAAGGAAGATTTAACAGGGAGAAATAAATATCTTGAAAGGGAATTTAAATGAAGATTTCCTGAAACCAAAGAATTCAACTCAGTAAATGTGATCTGAAAGACTATGCTTGTATTCCTAAATAAGACAGCCAAGCACTGACTACTTGTCTGAGATCAAGTGCCACCAACTGTCTCATATGCACACTGCTTAGGGCTAATCCACTTTATAGAATCATAGAATTGTCAGGGTTGGAAGGAACCTTAAAGATCATCTAGTTCCAACTCCCTTGCCATGAGCACAGACACCTCCCACTAGATCAGGCTGCTCAGAGCCCCATCCAGCCTGGCCTTAAAAATTTCCAGGGATGGGGCTTCCACCACCTCTCTGAGCAACCTGTTCCAGTGTCTCACCACACTCATGGGGAAGAACTTCTTCCTAACATCTAATCTGAATCTACCCACCTCTAGTTTTAACCCATTCCACCTAGTCCTACCACTACCCAACATCCTAAAAAGTCCCTCACCAGCTTTCTTGTAGGCCCCCTTAAGATACTGGAAGGCCACTATAAGGTCTCCTCAAAGCCTTCTCTTCTCCAGACCGAATAACCCCAACTCTCTCAGTCTGTCCTTGTAGGAGAGGTGCTCCAGCCCTCTGATCATCCTTGTGGGCCTCCTTCAGACAGATTCCAGCACGTCCATATCTTTCTTGTAATAGGGGCTCCAGAACTGGACGCAGTACTCCAGGGTCTCACGAGAGTGGAGTAGAGGGGCAGTATCACCTCCCTTGACCTGCTGACCATGCTTCTNACAAGACTGGTCCCAGTACTAATCCTTGAGGGACTCCACTTGTCACTGGCCTCCACTTGGACATGGACCCATTGACAGCCACTCTTTGGGTGCGGCCATAACAGATTTAATTTTATAACAGATATGTCTTGTAGACGGATTTTTGGACAGGTTCAAAATAGGGCCACTTTGGCAGCATGGGCAGTTAAGTCTGCACTGTTCAGCCTCACTCAATTATTTAATAAAATAGACTTGCCAAAAAAAAGTGAACAGAAATTAAAAATACTACAGAAGAAAACAAAAACAAGTTGGGCGTGGAGAAATTTAATGAAATATAACAAGGACAAGTGTAGAGTCTTGCATCTGGGCAAGAACAACCCCATGTACCAGTATAAGTTGGGGACTGACCTGTCAGAGAACAGCATTGGGGAAAGGGACCTGGGGGTTCTGGTGGATAGCAGGATAACCATGAGCCAGCAATGTGCCCTTGTGGCCAAGAAGGCCAATGGCATCCTGGGGTGTATTAGAAGGGGTGGGGTTAGTAGGTCGAGAGAGGTTCTCCTCTCCCTCTACTCTGCCCTAGTGAGACCACATCTGGAATATTGTATCCAGGTCTAGGCCCCTCAGTTCAAGAAGGACACGGGACTGCTTGAGAGAGTCCACCACAGAGCCACTAAGATGATTAAGGGAGTGGCACATGTCCCTTATGAGGAAAGGCTGAGGGAGCTGGGTCTCTTTAGCTTGGAGAAGAGGAGACTGAGAGGTGACCTCATTAACGTTTATAAATATGTAAAGGATGAGTGTCAGGAGGATGGAGCCAGGTTCTTCTCAGTGACATCCAATGATAGGACAAGGGGCAAAGGTGTAAGATGGAGCACAGGAGGTTCCATATAAATATTAGAAGAAACTTCTTCACAGTGAGGGTGACAGAGCACTGGACCAGTCTGCCCAGGGAGATTGTGGAGTCTCCTCTGGAGACATTTAAAACCCACCTGGATGCGTTCCTGTGTGACCTTATCTAGGTGATCCTGCTCTGTCAGGGGGATTGGACTAGATGATCTTTCAAGGTCCCTTCCAATCCCTAACATTTTGTGATTCTGTGAAGGGAAAATGAAAACAGGAGGGGTAAAATGGAAAGCCAAATCAACAGCAATAAAGTTCAAAGGAAGCAGATGAAGGCTTTCCAAAATAATTTAGAAGTGTACTGGGAAGTTTTCTCACATATGGTGAAACATGCATGTTTGTCTGCATTCCAGCATTTGAATGTTAGCTGATAAAGGATGAAGTGGAGTTTCAGCTAGCTCACATTATGGTGCTGGTATCTCTCCACAATATCTGACTATTGCCTGACACAGCTTTGCTCTGTTATCTGTCACCTCTTATCATGCAGGGAGCTGAGGAAGAATGAGATATTCTGGTTTATTCTGCTTGTCTGGCTCCCTCTGATGCATTTTCTCTGGGAGGTGTGCTTAGCCCATGTAGCTCCATTTGTATCTGTAGTCTGTAATGGATAATTGAACAGATAAAAAGCAAAGCACCTGAATTTCTATGAATTAAGACTAGTGTTAAAAAAGCTGTGTGAAGTTGTGGCATGCTAGGAAGGATAAGACATAATATCCAGAAACAAAAGAGTGAGATATGCTGACTTTGAACATTAAAAACCAAAACAAACACACAAACAAAAATCTTCCTGTTCTCTTTTTGACTTTCACTTGAACAGTTTAGAAGTATAAAAACGACTCAGGTAACAGCTTATTTTTATATTTATCAAAGCCTCTTGGTGGTCATTTACTAGACTTTCAAAATCTTACTCAAGTGCTGGAAGGATCTGATAAGGACACTGAACTCTTTATCATCGGGTAAAATTGTTGCACAGGATTTTCGCTTTATGAGTCTGTGGAGCAAGAGGAGAACAAAAGAGTTGTATAAGAAGCAGCTACAGTCTAGCTGACTGCTGTCACTAATTTAAATATACAGGCTGCTGCCTCTCCTGAAGGCAAAGCTACTGTCTCCTCTTTGCTGATGTAGACAGATACTCAAAAGAAGCAGATGGGTCAAAATAGTTCCATCTGGTTTACTGTCATAAACTTAAAAAGATGTTCTGATTTTAGTATGAGACTCATGACATCAACTCCAGAAGTAAAGTGGAAAAAATATTTAGTTAAAGAAATGCATTTTACTTTTGTAATTCATCTTGTCTCTTCAAGAGGTTTTGTGTGACTCTAAATGCATTGAAAGAGTTTTAATTAGGTAACCAAAGTTGTGAGTGTTTAGAACACACATTATATAACACTAATTGTTACTTACTACTGTTATTTTTTGAAGTTGCAGCAATGATATCATATGCTTTGTTCCTATGAAACCCACAAAATATTATAGCTTAAAATTAGGCATAAGCTAAAATATTTGTGTAAATTCTAGAAAACGGGATGTGACAAGAGAGTCAGTTTGGGTGCATGTTTATAGTCAGTCTCCTCTTCCTTACGTATTTGCATTTGAGCTCTAGTCATAACCTTGCAAATATCTGGAAGCCTAAAAACTTTGTGTGAGAAGATACTTGTGTGAGAAAAAAGCTATTGAGCGGAACTAGGTAACAAGGATGCATCTTTCTTTGCAGAATATCTATTTTGCAATTTGTTTTTTCTTTCAGTTTCCTAATTATGAAGTCTTCTTTGGATTACTCACAGTCAGTTTAATTTCATTAAGGTAGAGAATTTAAAGACCCTGAGCAATTTTTAAAAATTATTATTATTGCTCTTATGGCAGCTTCTTAGACCTTTGTCTTTTAAAGGTGTTTCAAGTAACATTGCAGCCAAGTTGTATCAAAATGTCATGGAACAGCTGGCATTCTTATTTTGTAGATGACTGACTCTAAGGAACTCCACAGATATGGGAAATGCCATTCTTCCATTAAGAAAGCTATCGCTGTCACATCATTCAAGCTTTTATAATGCCAAAGCCCAGCGTGTCATTACTTTTGAATAAGTAAGATTTAATTACACTACAGTTTTATATTATTTTTTCGTGTGTTGTATCATGCCATTGTTCTTAAAAAAAAAAAGGTTAAAAGCTTTCTGGTGGATATTGTAGATGACTTCTTCTAAGGCACATAAATTAAATACATCCAGAATAATATTGTCCTAAGATCTTTTTAATGGATAACTGAGATAATTGCAAATTCAGAGGGGGCTGTACAGTTACTGAAACTCCTTTAAAAATATGGATGCAAATGAATGGGCTCGACATCTTCTTAGCAGAACTGAGAGGACAGTCCCAGGTTTCTACTGTAGTAGATCTCCAAAAAATGTCCTGGTTTTGTGAGTGTGAGGTCAAAAATGAGCAAAGTCTTAACGTCCAACTCCTACTGCTGAGTAAGCCAAGGAACAGAGACCTCAACAAACTACAGAAAACTAGGAAATGTAATCCTTCCAGGAGTCAGACATAACCAGACAATAATTTTAAAATGTGATTATACCAGGTCTTTCCTTAAGATACAGCATTTTCATATACTCACAGCTTTCAATAAGGATTCATTCCAGGATAAATTCTCCATGTCAGTATTATTGAATATTTAATATTACTGACCTTCCTCTGCTTCCTTCCTTTCTTCCTTGGTATATTTTGACTAAAAAAAAAACAAAACTCAATACCAAAACCAAACCAAATAAACAAAACCCCAACAACAAAAAAACAAATTCTGCATTAAAAACCCTTTCAGTGTCACTACCACTACTGAATACAATAGCAATAGATATGCTGTCTTAATATTCATGGATTTTCTTCATGTGATAAAACAAGCTTTCCATTTTCAGTTTACATATAAATTTGAGAAGTGTTTTGGATGACTTGGCATAATGTTTCATACCTTCACACTTTGATGGTTGACACAATATTTTCGTATTGGCATCAAGTTTACTTCAGACTTCTGGGTTGACATTTTAAAGACATTTTTCCATACTTTTCAGACAGGTAACTGTAGCTGTATGTGGTATTAAAGGAAAATTGAGTTATGGTACATGAAGAAAAAAGAAAAAAAAAAGAAAACCTTTCTGATCTTCTGTCATCTCTTCAAAGCAATTTTATAACTTCCTTGCAGACCATCACATATAGAGCTGTCTGTGTCAGCTTTTAGAGATTCTTCTGATAGTCTGTGCAGTGGTTGACCCAAACCTTGTTGCCACTCAAGTTTTGTTAAAACTAAAATCACCTGTGAGACTGGTCCTTTTTATAATCTTGAAAGATCTGGATCATAAATCATGTGGCAGTCAAAGGAAGTACAACAATTCTATAGCCTACAATAGAAAGCAGTGCAACACACACACACAAAATATTACCAGATTTAAAGAGAAATAGCACATTTCATTCTGGTTTTGACACCTTTTTGCTATAATCACCTTTATGTTGTTTTGTAAAATTATAAATATCATATTGGATGTGCCAACACAACAGTATTTTAAGATAGTTGGACACAATGAATACTTGTAACAACAGCATGAAGAAAAAAAAATGTTTGCAAAAGTAATTCAAGCTGAAAAATCATCTAATAAAATGATACTGCATTTGCTACACTTCACAGTTACAGCTACTGTCTAGAAACCAAGAAGAAAAGACTAGATAATGGACTTAATTTTCCATGTAGAATAGCTTATGAAATAATTTTTCATCATGGAGTCATAAACTCATAGAATCATAGAATGGTTTGGGTTGGAAGAGGCCTTAAAGATCATCTAGTTCCAAGACCCCTGCCATGGTCAGGGACATGTCCTACTAGACCAGGTTGCTCAAAGCCTCATCCAACCTGATCCTGAACACATCCAGTGATGAGCATCCACAGCTTCCCTGGACAACCTGTTCCAGTGTCTTACCACCTTCACAGTGAAGAACTTCTTTTCCTTACATCTAATCTAAATCTATCCTCTTTCGATTTAAAGCCATTACCCCTGTCATATCACTACAAGCCCTTGCAAAAAGTCCCTCCACAGCTTTCTTGTAGGTCCTCTTCAGATACTGGAAGGCTTTAAGAAGGTTTTCCTGGAGCCTTCTTTTCTTATGGCTGAACAACTCTCTCAGCGTGTCTTCATACAAGAAGTGTTCCAGTCCTCTAATCATCTTTGTGGCCCTCCTCTAGAACAGCTCTAACAGGTTCATGTCCTTCTTGTGTTGGCAGCTCCAGAGTTGAAAACAGTACTCTAGGTGGGGTCTCACGAGAGCTGAGCAGAGGGGCAGAATCAGCTCTCTTGACCTGCTGGCCACACTTCTTTTGATGCAGCCCAGGATATGGTTGGCTTTCTGCGTTGCAACTGTGCACTGACAGTTCATGTTGAGCTTTTCACCAACCAGCACCCCCAAGTCTTTCTCTGCAGGGCTGCTTTCTATCCACTCATCACCTATCCTGTATTTGTGCTTGGGATTGCCCCAACCCAGGTGCAGGACCTTGCACTTGGCTTCGTTGAACTTCATGAAGTTGGCATGGGCTCACCTCTCAAGTCTGTCAAGGTCCCTCTGGATGGCATCCCTTCCTCCAGTGTGTTGACCACACCACAGAGCTTGGTGTCTTTGGCAAACTTGCTGAGGGGAGCACTCAATTCCACTGACCATGTCACTGACAAAGTTGTTAAACAGAACTGGTCCCGATAACAGCCCTTGAGGCACACCACTCATCACTGGTCTCCACTTGGGCATCTCGCAGTTGACCACAACTCTTTGAGTGTGACCATCCAACCAATTCCTCATCCATCAAGTGGTCCATCCATCAAATCCATGTCTCTGCAATTTAGAGACCAGGATGTCATGTGGGATAGCGTTGAATGCTTTGCACAAGTCCAGGTAGATTACATCAGTTGCTCTTCCCTTATCCACTAACATTGTAACTCTATTGTAAAAGGCCATCAGATTTGTCACACATGATTTGCTCTTTGCAGCCATGTTGGTTGCAACTAGTCACCTCCTCATTTTCATATGCCTTAGCAGAACCTTTAGGATGATCTGCTCCATGATCTTGCTAGCCACAGAGGCGAGATTGACTATCCTGTGGTTGCCCAGGTCTTCTTTTCTTCCCTTTTTGAAAATGGGGCTTATTTTTCCCCTTTTACAGTCAGTGGGAGCTTCAACAGACTGCCATGATTTTCCAGATATCATAGAAACCATTTTAGCATCTTCATCCGCCAGTTTGCTCAGGACTTGTGGATGGATCTTGTTGGGTCTTGTGGACAGGTATGCTTTCAGGTTTTTCAGATGGTCTCAGTGGGTGGATCTTCCTTTTCCCAGTGCCTGCCTTTGCTTTCTGCAACTTTGCCTAGATCCCTTTCTGGTGAAGACGGAGGCAAAGAAGTCATTGAGTACCTCAGACTTCTTCATATCCCTCATGACAAGGTCTCCTGTTTTCTTCCAGAGACGGCCCATGTTTCTAGCATTCTTACTCTTCTGATGTTGTGCATGCATTCTGGTGGAGTGCACTACAGTGACTTATGGGACTTACGGGAAAAGTAAAGTTCAGACATAAGCTTTCATGAAAGATCCTTAGTAACTACCTCAACTTTATCACAGTGAAGTTAAAAGTGGCCTTAAGTGATTAGACTTATGACTTATACCCTTTGTGTTATGTTTCAGGTTATTTGTACTTTAGTAGCTCTGGTTCAAGAGAGTTACACTGTGCTCAGTTTATGATTTCAGTTGGCGTACAAAAGCAGTGAAGTGGGCTTTTTTTGTGCTGATTGTAAAAAAAAAATAAATAAAAATACAGTTAGGCTGTATGCTAAATAAATAAAAATGTATTTGCTTTACGCGACAAGGTTTTGGTAGTAGAGAGGCTACAGAGAGATATTCTGTGAGAAGAAACCAGAAGCTACGCCCATGTCCAGCAGAGCCATTTTCAGCTGGCTCCAAAACAGACCTGCCGCTGGCAAAAGCTGAGGCCATCAGCTCATATTTAAGAGAGAGTAAAAAATGCTACACAACAGCAGCTGGGAAAATGGAGTGAGAATATGTGAAAGGAACAGCCCTGCAGACACCAAGGACAGTGAAGAAGAAGGAAGAGGAGGTGCTTTGAGTGCTGGGGTGGAGATTCCCCTGCAGCCTGTGGTGAAGATTATAATGAAACAGGCTGTTCCTCTGTACCCTGTGGAGGACCATTATGGAGAAGATATCCACCCTGCAACCCATGGAGGCCCCATATTGGAGCAGGTGAATGTGTCCAAAGGAGGCTGTGACCCCGTGGGAAGTCTGGCAGGACCTGTGGCCCTGTGGAAAGGAGCCTACTCTGGAGCAGGTTTTCTAGAAGGACCTGTGACCTTGTGAGGGACACACACTGGAGTTCCTGAAGGACTGCAACCCATGGGAAGGACCCACGTTAGAGAAGTTTGTGAGAGACTGTTTCCTGCGAGTGTGCCTCCATGCTGGAGCAGGGGAGGATTGTAAGGAGGAAGGAGTGGCAGAGATGACATATGATGAACTGATCACAACTCCTATTCCTCATCCCCCTGCACTGCGTGGGGGAAGGGGCTGGAGAATTTGGGAGTGAAGTTGAGCCCAGGAAGAAAGGAGGATGGTGGGAAGAAAGGTGGTTTAAGATTTGATTTTATTTCTCTTTATCTTAACCTGATTTGATAGGTAATAAATTAAATTAATTTCCCGAAGCTAAGCCTGTTTTGCCTATGATTCTAATTGCTGAGAGATCTCCTTGTCCTTATCTTGACCCACAAGACTTTCATCATATTTTCTTCCCACCTGTCCTGCTAAGGAGACAAAGTGGCTTGGTGGGCACTTGGCAGCCAATCAAGGTCGACCCACCACAAACTGTGATTGTGATAATACTCTGGAGCAATTCCAATTTAAATTCAAAGTACATGAGTGGTAGATAAGCCTGGATTTATATGTCATTTTTGTCTCACACTTAGTTGACCTTATATACATGGAAACTTAGTGTAGAATACACAGCATAATTCAAAATTTCCTTACTCACTTCATATAACCTTGTTCCTTGTTAAAACTGTCTTTGTTGCAACCTTATGACACTGCTGAGGAAGTTAAAATACTATGCTAATGAAAGAAATTTTGATGCAAAACACTGATTTAAAAAAAAATGTAGGATAGTAGGTTTGTAAATGATAAATATTGGTCTGAGGTGTAACCTTTAGAACCTACTTTTTTTTTTGCATTTCTCTACAATGAGAACAGAGTCCTGGCAGTGTGGAACATTCCAAAGATTGGGGGTTTTATTCCCTTAGAAGTGTTTTTATATCCCAGTTGAAAAAAAAAAAAAAAAAGAGTTACAAATTATGCAATAATCAAGTCTCTAGACTTGCAACTATACACAATTATGATCTATCCTGGAAAAAGATGTACAAGAAAATAAAATTAAAATGTTAATACATATAAGAAATGTGCTTTGTCTTTCTGAATATTTTTTAATTCTATTTTCCAATAGTAGAATAAATCTTAAAGCTTTGATTTCCAACAATTTTTACATAAATAATATTTCTTTTTCTTAATATTTAATTTTATCTATTTTTGGTATAATTACAATAGCAGAATATTCTAGCATTTCAGATGAACATTATATGTCTATTTATACATTATGACACAGCTGAAATCTTTAGGTTTGACAAAGTTTAGGATAAGTTTAAAAAAAACCTGATTTCACCAGTTCTATTTTTTCATGAGACAAATTGGTTTGTTGTGTAATTTAAGTCATTGATCTACTAAAAGTAATATTTTGATTCTGTCCCTGATCAGAAGAAAGTGCAAAAAGAACCTGATGCCCAAGTTTTTGTTAGAATAATTTGCTGATCAAGACAAGGGGCAAAAATACATCTTCTTTTAATTAGGCTTATTGCACAACTTTAGCTGACATAGCTACCAATTAGGTACTTGGTAGATGACAGTTATCTTTATTGGGCTTAATTTCTGTGAGGATCTACCATCTCCAAAATGTTTCTTAGACACTGTCAGTGAGTGACTAAAAGGCAGTTATCCAGAGTTTTGAAACCGCTATAGGTAAACCAATATTTTCTCATCCATTATATGCATATATGGCTTCATGGTGTAAACACTGCTTCAGACTAATTTGGAACACATTATACAGTTTATATGTCAATTTACAGTATATTAATGTTAAACGTGCTACACAAAAGTGAAATACAAAAGCGTGAAGAATATAAACTACTGGTCAGTTTCTGTTGCAGTTTTCCAAATAGAATCATAGGACCTCCAGGATCATCAAGTCCAACTTTCATCCCAACATCTCCCTAATCACTAGACCATAGCCTCATGTGTTACATCTACTTGATTTTTAAACACCTTCAGGGATGGTGACTCCACCACTTCCCTGGGCAGCCTGTTCCAGTGCCTGACCACTCTCTCAGTAAAGAATTTCTTCCTAATAACCAATCTAAACCTCCCCAACGCAACTTGAGNACGTTAGAGAAGTTTGTGAGAGACTGTTTCCTGCGAGTGTGCCTCCATGCTGGAGCAGGGGAGGATTGTAAGGAGGAAGGAGTGGCAGAGATGACATATGATGAACTGATCACAACTCCTATTCCTCATCCCCCTGCACTGCGTGGGGGAAGGGGCTGGAGAATTTGGGAGTGAAGTTGAGCCCAGGAAGAAAGGAGGATGGTGGGAAGAAAGGTGGTTTAAGATTTGATTTTATTTCTCTTTATCTTAACCTGATTTGATAGGTAATAAATTAAATTAATTTCCCGAAGCTAAGCCTGTTTTGCCTATGATTCTAATTGCTGAGAGATCTCCTTGTCCTTATCTTGACCCACAAGACTTTCATCATATTTTNTTCAGTCAGCTGTCAATCAACACCCCCAGGTCCTTTCTGCTGAGCAGCTCTCCAGCCACTTCCCCAAGCCTGTAGATTTGTATGGGGTTGTTGTGACCAAAGTGCAGGACCCAGCACTTGGCCTTGGTAAACCTCATGCAATTGACCTCAGCCCATTGCTCCAGTCTGTTCAAATCCCCCTGCAGAGCCTTCCTACCTCAAGCAGATTGACACTCCCACTTAATTTTGTGTCATCTATAAACTTACTGAGGGTGCATTCGACCCCCTCATCCAGGTCATTGATAAAGATATTAAACAAGACTGGTCCCAAAACAGCCCTGAGGGACACCTCTTGTGACTGGTCATCACCTGGATTTAACCCCATTCATCACCACTCTCTGGGCTTGGCCATAGGACAGAACCATCCTGTTCAGAACAATCATTCATAGAGAGAATGATTAATCACTCTGTATGTTCCTATGCAATTTTTCTAGTCTTTGTTAACAGGAATGGTGTTCCTAAATTATTTATTTTGAAAAATTTCACTCTTAGAGAATTCTCCTACTGAAGAGCCTACATTTTAATTTCCTTTTGTGACCTAATAAAGATACTTAATTGAGTAACATAATTATGATTAACATGATAAAGTATGTCATTTTGATCTAATGATCCTGACTTTAGTTAAGTCTGTAGAATGTTCCCTTTAATTGTAAAACCTCAAATATCATAGGCCTAGCATGAGTGCTGTATTTTGCATCTTCTTTCCTGTACTGTGAACAGAAGATACATCCAAGCAAAAAAATAACATTCCCACAAAATTCCTTCATCATGGCAGATCTCGATAAATATAGCTGATCAAAACTATAAAACAAATAACTGCTTCTTTAAAAAATAAGATCTCAAAAATATTACTTGAAGAGTGTCTCTGCTGGTGGTTGGTCTCAGCAATGGTAAGAAGGTGGCTTAAAACCACTCTCTGTATTCCTATTTTTAGAGCTTTATTGATTGCATATGTTATAATTGGAAAGTCCAAACACAGATTTTTACATTCCTGGGTACATATTTTTAATCTCACCAATAATGAGACTTACTTGATATAAAGCAAGCATCTGATTGTAATATATTTCACTCAAAAACATAGCATACTAGTCCATTTATTTAAGTTAGAGTGCTACAAGAGTTTGAAAACTGTATTTGAAACTAGTTTTGTGTATCAGCAAACAGTGTGTGAGAGAGTTTTTGGTTTGTTTGTTGTTTGTTGTTTTTTGTTTTGTTTTTCTTTCCAAAGACAAAGTATGACTCTAGAGGACAGAAAGCCAGCCACAATGGAAATGTGTTTGGAGTATAAAAGAAAATCTGAATCTAGAGTCTTTTTTTTTTTCCCAATGATGCCTCACATAGCAAATTGGCATTAATATTTTCTGACTTAACACTACTTCTACTTCCTGATTTTAAACATCTGATGCAAGTTTATTTTCATTTCATTTAGTAGCCCCAGGGCAAACTGAAATCTTACTGCTGCTTATAAAGAGAGAAAGAGAAGATAACCTGTCCAACAGACTAATGTTAACATGCTATGAAATCCATAGAGACTCCTGCTCCCTGAGGAATAGGTGTGGTGTTAGTATTATGTTGCTGAAATTCCTTTTCTTGGATAAAATTGACAGATATGAATTGAGCATTACAAGACATTGGAAGTGGATAGAGGCAATATTACACTTGCTGGCAATAAGTAGGATGAAACACTGGGAGGGCCTTTGTCTGGGTAGATTTGAACACTGCAATAAAAATAAATGAATAAATGACAAGCAGCTTCCTCAATTAAAAAAAAATATTTTCCTTCATAATTTATCTCCTACCTGCTATTTATTTTATTGATTCAATTCCCATGAAACTCCTCCAGAAGATTGTTTTGGCTTTGGCTGCAATTTGTGCAGATTTTGTTCTCTATGTTCTTCAAGCTTCCACCAGTCTTGAGTAAAAGCACCTCAAGTAAAATCACCAGTCTTAAGATAAAAAACACTTCTAAGTCTTGAGTAAAATCTGATCCTATAAACTCCTCCTTCCCTTTAGAATCAATATTCTATCTTGGCTTTATTTTTCAGTAACTGTCAGTCTTTATATTTTTAGTGAAAATTGAACTCCAAAGTTTTGTATAATATGTCAAACTTTTGTGCTTTTAATAAAACTACCATAATTTTCAGTTCCATAGCTGTGTATGCCTTTAGATCTGTTCTCACTTTCAGTTAAAACAAAGCCATATAAAATTTGTTCTTCAACCCTCATGGGGAGAAAGAAAAATGTTTTCATGGCAGTAGGATTCTGATTTTTCTTAGTATTTGCCTTCAGTTTCATCTATTTCACATTTATTTCACAAAAAGCTTGCAGGATCTGTATAACTATACCAAGACATCCACTGATCAGTGCCATGTTAGTCAGACCATTATCAATTAATGCCAACAGCAAATACTTCACACAGAAATCAAACACCAGCCCATTATTGTGAAGGCCATCACACTGCATGGAGTTATAATCATCCAGTAGGTGTGTTCATATATCTTCCCAAGGTAAGCTATTTGAAAGAAATTCTTCCTTCTCATTCTGGCACTGATGTACCCATCCCTGCCAGCGGCATACTAACAACAGAGAAGCCAGGTCTCCTTCTACACTCAGGACCATTCTGTCAATCCTCATTCGATCTTTCCAGACTAATCTATTTGACATCTGAGACTTCTTTATGTCTTCTTTTTCTGGAGGGTTAGATTCCCTTCTCATGCAAAAAGAATGCTGGTCTAATGTAAGGGCCATCCAGTTTGTTGTGTCCCAAATGAAGGCAGTAACAACTCTTTCCTAGGTAATGTGTGCATTGTGGGGTTATTCAGAGGATCCACTGCTTTTCTCTGAGGTGCAAGCGAATTGACCGTTAGGTTTAGTTTGGAGGGAGGAATGGGACAGTAGGGTCCTTTATTTGGAAAGAGGAGAACTGGCTCTGCTTAAGATCTCTGTATACTGAAAGGCTCCAATTCAAATAATTTATCACATCAGTTTTGGCTTGATCACCTTGTAGACTGCATCCAGACTTGATATTCATCTTAGTACCTATCATACAGAACCTTGGCATAGGCACAGGACATAAACCTGGGAGGTTTGATCTGGTCTGGTTTTATTCTAAAACAGTTCCCAGCACAGTTGGTCACGAAAGGATGCAGCAACTATGTGTGGTATATGAGACATAGCTAAAAGATTCTTTGCAAACATGTAAGAAGGTTTTCCCAGGATTCCCTCTACAGCTGTCAAAGGAGGTGTAACTGTAATATTCATAGTGATTGCAAAAGGCCTCCAGAATGTACATAGATGAGGAAGCTAGTGACTTCACTAGAAACTGTTTAACTTCAGGGAACAGAGTCTTTTCTGAATCTATATAGATTTAGCAATCAGTCAGTCTCCTCAGACATTTGATATTTCCATCAAATTGCTTTAACATCTTTCTAATGGCAAGCTTGCTGAGAAAGAGTGCTTCAGATAGCCAGTAGGTAGCAGATGGTATCTATATCTAGTGGTGGTGAATGGACTTAAATTCAGTTGGCAGCCAATCACAAGTGACATTCCCCAGGGATCAGTATTGAAGCCCTTTCACTTTAATATCTTTATCAATGACCTGGATGAAGGGATCGAGCGCTCTCTCACTAGGTTTGTGGATGACACCAAGTTAGGTGGGTATGTGGATCTGCTTGAAGGTAGGGAGCCTCTACAGCTAGGCAGGAGAGAGAGAGCTCTAGCCTCACCCACCAGCCCAACCATGATCACCTGGGGGAAGGCAGGGCCTCACACTTGGGGAACAAAACATGTTGCTGGGTTGTGACTCATCCATAGGTCAACACCAACTAAGGGCCCACAGCACTTCAGTCTCTTTTCCAAAGTGACAAGTGATAAGTGATAGGACAAGAAAAAAAAGTCTCAAGTTGTGCCAGGGGAGGTTTAGATTGGATATTAGGAAGAATTTCTTCCATGAAAGTGTTGTAAATCACTACGACAGGCTATACAGAGAAGTGGTGGAGTTGCCATCCATGGAGGTATTTAAATGAAGTGTAGATGTGGCACTTAGGGACATGGTTTATTGGTGACCTTGCAGTGCTGGGTTAATGGTTGGACTTACTGATCTTAAAGGTCTTTTCTAACCAAAAGAATTCTATAATTTCTTAGGGAATTAATAATTGCAGACATTGGACAGATCACTGTTAGAAACTGAGATTACAGCCCCAAATCCTCTTCTGGATTTAAATGAGCTATATCACTATTTTACAAATGACAGATTCCTTCTTTTATTTTAAAAGGGTTTTTTTGTTTAAATTTTGGTTTGTTTCTGTTTGCTTATTGTTTTGTTTGGGGTTTTTTTTGACAGAAATGGTGATGCTCTACACCTTGTACATAATGATTTGGTTTACATTGCTGAAGTTGAGATATTCAGAAACTGAAAGAAACAGAGGACAGGAAGTAGAGTTTGGGATTCTTGCTTCCAAAGCAAATGGCTCGCTCATTGAGCTAGAAAATGTTATTTATGTTAATAGTTTTATAAGTTAATGAATCTTCAACATCTCCATCAAAGTAGCTGAAACCGAATAGAGAATGCCTCCAGTCAGGGAGTTAATGCACATGGTTAATGTAATACAGACTGAAGGGAAAACTGAACTTAGGTACCACAGATGGGTATCTTATTGTGTAAAATCTGTGCAGCATTAGCATAATTTCAAGTGAGATTGCTTTTACCTGTTATTGGTAGATATTAAGCATTCCTTTAATTATTATGTGAAAAGAGTGAAAGAGCATCTCTTTAGACCTGTGATGTGTTGAATTCCATACTTTAGTCCTGTGCATGCTGAGAACTGGAACCCCAGAGAATCCCCTTTAGTTTTCAGATGCCTAAATACTTAACAGGTTTTGAGAACATGACCCTTCAGTATAGCAAAATAACACAAATGCCACTTTTGCTGTATTTCAGCATAAGACACTGTACTAGGGATTTATTGACTGTTGCAGTAACTGGCAATGAAAGGAAAATTACTAGTTACTGAAACAATATCACTTTAAGATTCAACATGAAATAGGAAATTGGATATCAGATTTTTACTTAATGGAAGGCAAGTGGTAAATACTATTCAAGTGACACAAGAGATTGCATTACTAAAATGCGATAGAAAATTAAATGATATCTAAATGTTTCTCTTATTTAATGATACTTTTATAAACAGCTACAGTAGACTTGGTCTTATGGTAAGACTTGCTGTTTGGTTTTTATGTTATAGAAGTTGCAGTATGTTTTAAGATAAACTTAACATAAAATATTTTCTAAAAAGAGAAACAAAAATTTGTTCATGAATGTTATTGCACAAAGAAAACTGTTATTACAAACTGTTTTAAATTAGTTTTTTGACATAAGCTAGACCAGAATTTTATTTAAATAGATATTTTTTAAAAAGGTAACATCACTATTATTACTTTTCACAGCAGCAGATCAGCTATTTCCTAAACATTTTTACTAACACAAGTACCTAAGGCTGTTCTGGTTTTGACGACAAATCCTTCAGATCAAACCTCTTCTGCCTTTCCCTCTCAAAACATAGGGCTGCTGCTTACATACTCCAAGAAGCTGCTCTAATTATTGTCTACAAGCGTACCATTAGCCTGGGAACAGCTAACTGCCTTTAATTGCTGGAAACAGCAGGGTAATTAATACTACCCAGATAGTATAAACACTTTGTAATTTTCTTTGAATCCTCCTGTGACCCTCTTGGGTATCATAACTTACAGTTTGAAAACAGGACAGGAGGAGAAGTTGTGAAATTTACTACTAAAGGCAGAAAATTCAACTCCCTGTTGACACAAATGTTTACATCCTGTACCATATATTATTATTATTATTCATATAGTTATAGTTATTGTCCATTGTGTCATGTTTGTACATTGCTGAGAAAAAGTAGTTTATGTCCAAAAATACTTAGAATATAAGACTTCAGTGATTAGTCCATAAGTCCATTTGCCTGTCTGCAGCAAATCTCTGTGGAGAAATCTCCAGAAGAGACACAGGCAGCTCAGGCTTCATCTGGCAAGAGAAGAGTATGAAGACAGTAGGGCATGGGGAAGACTTGAGGAAAACATGTCATGCTTTCTTTTGCTACCCTAACTATGAAAGAAAGGAAACAAAGACAATGCAATGGTGTCCATGAAGTGAGGATTTAGTTTGTAGACTAGATTTCTACCTAAGCTTGCCTAACTTTTTCAGCTGATCACTTCAGGGATGTCTACGCTGTACAGTAAAGTTACCTGAGGTTATTTTTTGATAAATAAGGTAAGACGGTCCAGTTACAATAGTAGGTCAGACTGTATTAGCTTGAGAAACTGCCCAAACTAGTCTGCTTCTTTTTTAAGACTACTTCAGGTAAAGCTAATTCTGTTATAGCTAAAATACAATGTAGCCTGAACTCTGGGCTAGTTAGATCACATGATTATGTGTGCTCACGGCCAAAACACTGAACTAGAAATAAGAAAAACATAGTCCTTTCCTATGTATGTCATGTTCTTTCAGAAACATAAGGAATTCATTGAGTCTTTCATTGATCCTCAGTTCAGCACTGTCTAGGGATAACAACATATGTATGTAAACATCTCAAAACTATTCATTTATGATGGGACTCTCTATATCTAGTTAAATACTGATATGCTTCTTTGCATGTGTTCAATAGGAAAGAGGTCCACCTGCACTAGCAGATGAAAATGAAAGGGAAATTATTACTATTAAAATAACACTACACATTTTTTGAATTTATATATTAGAATGAAAATTAATTTAATTCATGATAGCTCATTAGAAATAAAATCAGGAAGCAAAACTAACTACTGTAATCAATAACTGATTAGATGACTAGTGACTCATCTTTTCTTATTTGGTCATGGAAAACTGTTCAAAGAGAAGCTCATAGTAGAATGTGAGACAAGTTTTCAGAGCTCTACAAACCTTAAAAAGCTCAGAAATTTTGTAAACAGAATGCTACTTTTGGTTTGTTTGTTTATTTTAAATATATTCCTCTGAAATTTTGGTCAACTGCATAGTAAGTACTTGAAGATAAAATATCTGTGAGGTGTGTCAAGCTTATTTCTAAAACCTTTGTTGCTTTCTATATAACCTGACAGTAGATCTATTAGTTAACTTTTATTTTTCTTTAACCTACGTTGACTCATAAATCCAAGCCTATATCAGCTGAAAATCTTGAGTTAAGATTCTAAATACATAAAATGCTCAGAGCCAACCATATAAAATACTTCATTAGTTTGTCAAGAGCACTCTACCTCACAAATCATCTGTTCAATTTTGGAAAAAAAAAATAAAAATTATAACATGTGATTTAAGCATTGAAGCAAAAAGTAAATCTAAGAAACAAATAAATGTTGCCATTCACAGATTAAAAAAGCAACTGAAGTGGCAGAAAGTACCAGAACAGTATAAATAAAGTCTACTCAGAAAGAGACAGACATAAAGTAGTTGTTTACAAACCTGTAAACTTGACATTATATTTTTCAACAATGTGAACAGGTAAGATTTATGAGCAATCCTAATTTCATAGATGTAGTAGGTCTGGCTGAGCTAATTTTCCCCATAGCAGCCGTCATGGTGCAGTACTAGGAACTAGAAGGGTGTTGATAACACACCCGTGTTGTGACTAGCAGAGCTCACACAGCACCAAGGCCCTTTCCAACATTCCCCCCAGGGGGATTGGGGCCAGGGGGGCAAGATCTGGGAGGGAATACAACCTGGACAGCTGACCCAAACTGACCAACGGGATATTCCATACCATATGACATCAGCTCACCTATAAAGGTAGAGGAAAGGAGGAGGATGGGGGGGCATTTGTTGGGAAGACGCTTGTCCTCCAAGCAACCGCTACGCATTCTGAAGCCCTGCTTCCCGAGACAGGCCCGACACCATCTGCGGATGGGAAGCAGAGAGTAACAGCTCTGTTTTGCTTTGCGTGCGTGGCCTTGCTTTCTGCTGTTCATTAAAACTGCTTTTATTGTAACCCATGCTTTTATTGTAACCCATGCTTTCCATCTCATTCTGTCCCTGTTTGACCTGCTGACGGAAGCAGGGGAGTGGAGTGATAGAAGGGCTTGGTGGGTATTTTGCCAATTATCCTGCACAACACTAGAAACACAGTCACTAACAGCAGGATACAGATGGAGACTTTATTATTTATTTCTACAAAACAAAAAGCTGATGCTGTGTGGCCAGAAACAGAAGTGATGATTCTGCTAACCGCAGGTGATATAATGAAAGGGAAAATAAACCTCATTACAAACTCAATAATGGAAGGGAAAAGAAGCCAGGCAGCAAATTCGATGATGGGTGGAGAAATCAACCACACCCCGAATACCACCATGACAAGGCATAAGCCTCCCCAGCAAATGTCAGGGAGATGCATCAACATATGATAAACACCAAAAAGATACATGACCAAGCTGCGACCTATTCCAAAGGGGCAGACAATCAGATCCATTACCTTTGTCTCTTTCAATCTCTTCCGACATCTCTTTCAAAATCTCCCTCTGTCCTGCTGTCGCTGGGGAACTCTGGTTGCAGTGAGCAGTCAGGAGCTTTCTTGATGATGGGGGAAAATCCTACATGGTGTTTCCACCCACAGAATTGCTTCTGACTTCTCTGCAAGTGGGACCAGCTTTTATACTACTGAAAAAACAGCTCAGCTTGCATAGGCAACCTTAAAAAACTTCAGCAGCGGGACATCTGCTGTTTTTCCTCCTCCTTGGATTCAATCCAAGGTTGGCCAGATCTGGGAAAGAACCAGGAGGAGGTACCTTTATCTGCTTTGGGTTCTGCTCACTCTTTTATCAGGCTAGCTGCATCTGTTCTTAAAGACAATCGGCTAGTTTCCCAGCAGAGAAAAATCCTCTGCTGGTTTCAATATACTGTTTGGTTGTGGGATTCATCCATATGTCAGCTTTAATTCAGGGTGTGCTCAGGCCCTAGCACATCAATGGGAACCTGGTGTCCAGCCAAGGTAAACCTGCCACAATAGACTAATGACAATTTTCTCTAATGATATCCTAAGCCAACATGAAGAGTAAATTTATGAAAACCAACGAACTCTAAGAACAACTTCTCAAGTGAATTTAGCAATAAAAAGAAGAACAAGCACCTCTTAAAAGTTACCAAGTTGGAAAGTGGAGACTTCTGTGATGATGAGGGCTGGAAGTATGTGACTTCTGGCATCAGAAAGTGCTCCACGTGCAGATTTTCATCTACAGAAGAGGTTCAGCACCCTGGTAACAGATGGGGGGCTGGTAGCTGTGTCTAGCAAAGCACCTCAGACCACTGAGTCCAATTCTTGCATCAGCAGAAGGAAGATGGTCATGTTAGTAGAGGATGACTCCCTGCAACAGGGGAGAGAGAGGCCCTCATCTGTTGTTGTGACCTGTCATCTCAAGAGGCTGCTACTTGCTGGGTTTTGAATTCAGAAGATTGTGGAGAGGCTGCAGGAGGTTGTCTGGCCCTTGGACAATTACTTCCTGCTACTTTTCCACATGGGTATCAAAGGTACAGCAAGGGGAGACCTTTAGCATATTGAAAGTGACCACATGGCTATGCAGGTGAAGACCAAGGACATGGACTCCTTGCCAATCAAGGAGGATGGCTTGTGAGGGAGTAAATGAATCCTAAGGGTCAACAACTCTTTGTACAGATTGTATCAAAACCAGAGATTTGGCTTTTAGGACTATGGGATGCTCTTTGAGACCTCAGGAATTCCAGGAAAAGATGGCATCCACCTCACCAAGTGGGGCAAAACCAGCTTGTAATGTGTAGTTTTGCAAAGTCAAGAAGTGCATCTGAGAATCCTGTTTCAGAGCCTCAGCTAAGGGACTTGCACTGAGGCTGTAGTTAGCTGTTTCAGAGACATGGATATGGACTTGCACTGAGACAGTGTAAAAGTTAAAACTATTAGATTTATTAAAGTGATAGATACAATAGGTTTGGAATTGCCATTGATAAATGTACATTAATAACTGCAAAGAAGAATCATTGAGTTCAAGTTAGTAATTCCTGGGTACATCCAACAGTTGGAGAAGCAATTCTGTGTACTGGTGCTAATAAATAATAGCAATGTTAGTAAAAGATATACCATATTCTGAAGACACAATTCTTACCAAGAAGGCATCCCTGTCTTGAGTGGAGGAAGAGGAGTACAGCCTATTGACCATCTCTGCTAGACTTTCAGTCTTCCATCCCCCTGCCCCTAATAAATGTTTCCTTTGTAATTTTTATATCCCAATCTCGTCTGTTCCTGTCTTCTAGGTGACCTTTAGTATTATTTGGGTGGAGGGTTGAGTAATATAGTCATGTATGTTTAGCAGGTTCTCTGTTAGGCTCATTACCATACTCAGGGATGTGAACTTTAGTATTAATTTTGCCATTAATTAGGCAAAGGTCTTTGCCCTCACACTATGGCCTTCAAGATTTATGTAAGAGCTGTTTGGTTTTGTTGGTTTAGCCAAAACAGGACTGTCTTCTTTCCACAAGACTCCCTCCTTCAGCTGTTTGGTGTGCCAGCTCAGCAGATCTCCACCCCCAGAGATAGCACAAGAATCTCATATTCAGACACTTCTTAACCTTTCTCCTGAAGCACACTAAATTACCCTGTATTCCTGTCTTACAGCAAGTCTCACAGGTGAGAAATTTCAACTAGGAGCAAGAGTTGAATACTTGAGGCACCTTGGAAATTGGAGGATGAAAGTTGCAAGGATGAGAGAGCCCCTGAAAACAACAAAACAAGGTTGAAGGGGGCTCACTTCAATACACACAAATAAGGAATTGCCTACAGGACAACATTCTGGATAAAGTTCTTACAGCTTTTCTAGAAAATAAGCATGGCTGGATGTCTCTGTGAAATGACCATATANAGTTTTGCAGAAAAGGACTGGGACATGCTACTGAACATTAAATTGGGGAGAAGCCACCTTGCAGCAAAGAAGGCCAACAGCCTCCTGGGCTGCATTAGGAAGAACAATGCCAGCCAGTCAAGGGACCCTTCTCTGCTCAGCACTGGTGACACACATCCAGTTCTGGGCTCCCTGGTGCANAGAGCCCCTGAAAACAACAAAACAAGGTTGAAGGGGGCTCACTTCAATACACACAAATAAGGAATTGCCTACAGGACAACATTTTGGATAAAGTTCTTACAGCTTTTCTAGAAAATAAGCATGGCTGGATGTCTCTGTGAAATGACCATATACTAATGCATACACCATGGGAAATAATTAGAGGAAATCAAAATTGCCTGTGCACAGTTGCAGGCATATAATCATACTGCAATCACAGAGATGTGATGGGAGAACTCATGTG
Organism: Brachypteracias leptosomus; assembly: GCA_013401335.1. NCBI lineage: Eukaryota > Metazoa > Chordata > Aves > Coraciiformes > Brachypteraciidae > Brachypteracias > Brachypteracias leptosomus. Next base: position 57,474 of record VYZX01010385.1, read on the forward strand.
ACTGCAGTGTTGTGACGGATGAAAACAGGCTGGGAAGGCAAGGAGAATGATTGCACTTTTTGTGGAAAATGCATGGAGCTGTGGAAATGCATGGAGCTCTGCCTGGAGATAGATGATGAGCTACCTGAGACTTTATGGGTAAAGTCATAGCTGACCAGGCAGACCAACGTGGGTGATGTTGCAATGGGATTAACAGGCAGAGAAATGTGGATGTCTGATACAGACTGCTTGATCTGGAAGAAGAGAAGGCCTTTTTCAGATATGTCCGTTAATCAACCTGATATCTGCTGGAAGGGCAACACAGAAGATCATAAACAATCCTGGAGGTTTCTGGAATGCATATTCCTGACATATGTGATGGAGCAAAGGGAGGGACTTGGTTGTAGATGATTAACTCTTAACTACAATGAAGAACTAGTTGTGGAGTTGAAAGTCAGGGCAGCCTTAGCAGTAATGACCATGATATGGTGGAGTTCAGAATTCTGAAGTGAGGACAAGGGAAACAGCAGGGTCCCATCGCTAGACTTGAGGAGGGGGTAAGTTGCTATTCAGAGGGATCTCAACAGGCTGGTGAAATGGCTTGATGGGCACCTCATGAAGTTCAAGAGAGGCAAATGTAACGCCCTACACCTGAGGAGGAATACAGGACAACAGACTAAGGGCTGAGTGGTTGGAAAGCAGTTTTGCAGAAAAGGACTGGGACATGCTACTGAACATTAAATTGGGGAGAAGCCACCTTGCAGCAAAGAAGGCCAACAGCCTCCTGGGCTGCATTAGGAAGAACAATGCCAGCCAGTCAAGGGACCCTTCTCTGCTCAGCACTGGTGACACACATCCAGTTCTGGGCTCCCTGGTGCAAGGCAGACTTGGAGATAGGATCAACTCCAGAAAAAGGCAGTAGAGCATCTATTATACGAGGAGAAGCTGAGGGAGATGGGACTGTTAATGCTGGAGAAGAAAAGGCTCAGGGGAGAGCTTATCAATGTGTATAAACACCTGATGGACATGTCAAGTGTTAGGGCTGGGCTGGGCACTAGACAAATGACAGATGCTCTCTATTAACACCTCTCCCTTCCCAAAGAAAAAGAGAAAGGGAACAAGGGAAAGAGATTTATGGATTGGAAAAGAAATCTAAACCAGCTTTAATTAAGAAATAACAGTAAAATAAAATATATGCAAATACATACAAAACTAATATTTAAAACACCATCCCTGATGGAATTTATATCACCATCAACACTGATGCTGTGGAGCAGGCACTGGGGAAGTCCCAGACTAGACTCAGTGGCAGACAGGAACTGGATTCAGGAATGCACACATTGGGGATTGAAGGCAGAATAGACAGAG